>ML792165.1:197657-208745 GCA_009831015.1 Picea engelmannii | reverse complement strand
GCCCTAATGTTAAAAGGAAGTGACATAAATGGGATAAATAAACATAATCATACATTCATTTGATACAAGTCAAATTTCAGAGGAAATAAGAAGTAAAGAAGGCCATATTTCAAGGGAGGATGAAGTCTTTTGGTGATGTGTTCTAAGGTATGTTATTTTCAGGTCATCTTACCATTTTTTCTATAACTATTTTTATAGAACGATTCAGATGGTGAAATTTCTATGGTATTGAGAAGAAATATCAGGGTACCTATGGTAAAAAATTTAGCTCTTGATTCGCTATAATTATGGAGATACACTCTGTGGAAGATAGGGTTTGTGACCAGTCCTGAAACTAGTAAATAAACAAGTGTTCCAGGTAAAACGGTCATAACTTCTTCATCGAGAGTCCAAATGACATGGGAAAATTTTCATTGGAAAGAGTATGAACTTTAGTTTCTTTTAGGTGAGTTTCATAATCGGATGTTAAATATTGAGAATGGGGCATTCTGTACAAGTTCGGTCTTCTTAATAGACCAGAATTGAATAAAGTCTACCATTCTTTCTATAACTTCTTTTTGGGGAGGATTCAAGGAGTGAAACTTGGAGGAGTTTTAGAGAATACATTGAGTAATATTATATACAGGATTAGAGTACTCCAAGAATTTAAGAATTGTAGAAATTGAAGAAGTCTTAGGAAGCATTATCAAGTTCTATGTGATGATTGGTTGATGGTGATGATTTAATGTAAAGTTTTATTATCTCTCATATATTCTTGGAACTGAAATGGGTTGCAGAAAATCAATCCTGAGGCAACCTCGAACCATTTTGGATTGAAATATTCCCTCCCCCAACCCGAGAGGGATCTCTCGAACAATGTCACAATATGATTTTTAGTAAGCGTGAAATGGTGGGCAGATTTATGGGTACATGATGGTCTTGGATTTTTGCAGTTTGGGGGTTAAACTAGGGAAATGGTCCATTGGGCATGGAGTCAAGTGAAAACCGAGGAAGGGAGAAAATAGTAGAGATCATTTAACTTGCGGAAAGTGAGGCAAAGTAAGTCTATCTTTCAGCGATTTGATAATAGTGTTGTGGTAGCAGAAAAAGGAAAGGAAAGGCCGATGTAGCAGAGAATATATGCAGAATTCTGGAAGTGTAGGCTGGTCTTACACCCGATGATAGATGGTGCAGAGGAAAGGCAACAAACAATTACAGAAAACCAAAATCCATTCGCTGTAGTAGTGGTCATACTAAAGTATAACGAAGCACATCAGTTAGAAGAAAATGAAATGAAACGCAGTCGTGACCGAATAAGGAAGAAATAAACAATATGGTAATGAAAATATCAACTGTGGGTAAGGAACATATAAATGAAGTCGAAACAGATTTAACATAGTTGAAAAGAAGAAGAACATACTGAAAGAAATCGATCGTGATGAATCTCACAGTCACAAGTAAAAAATCATCTTTATTTCTCCAATCTGGTTTACAAAATAACTCAGCATTACACAAGGACCCCTCTTCACAGAGGTTTTCCCCCAGTGTGCTATCACGCCCCCTCTGCCCCTTACATCAAATCCTTCTTTTAAAAGAAAATTTCTAAAATAAAACTCTTTGTATTCCAGGAATATGAAACGGTAGGACCAATCGCTCCAGGTGGACTGTCACTTCATTTTCCTCTGCTCTGGGTTCGATGCACTAGCATCCGTTTGCTGCAAATTTTCCAACTGTCGTAATAAATCCAACCTCTCACGTGCATATGCAGAGGGTATCATATAAGGGAAGTCTCTTTTTATCGCAGCTAGCATAGCGGCATGTCCAACAGCTGTAACCAGAAGGAGCATGAGGATTCCAATTGGTATAACTGAAGCTAGATCTGTTAGCATCCTCCGAAGAGTTTTCTTTTCCTTGTCAGTCAGCTCATCACCCATCAAGGCTCTTTGTAGGAAGCCCATTGCAGCAGCCACATCTGTGGCAAGAAGCCGTGTACCTTTCCAAACATCCGAGCCAACTTCTTTCAATTTTCCAATGGACTTGCCCAGAATATTGTCGTCCTTTTCTACCTTAGATAATTTATAACCTGTACCTCTTGCTAATGAGCTTCTAGTAGCTTGATCGCTATTATTGTAATACCCCCTGTGATCTAGAAATCCATCAGTGTTTTCTTGAACTCGTCTCTCAAGTTCAACCAGCTCACATTGTAATTGTTCAAATCGCCTAATATTATTTGAAACTACTGCGGCATCCTCTACTCTTGGAATGGTCTACTCAAATGCTTTCAAATGTGGTTATAGACGAAAAATATCTGGCTGTGGGTTTTGACCAGTAACTTTCTACTAGCATCGAATTCTCAAAATATGGAAAATGTAATTCAGGGGCTTCAACAGCTAGACCATTAGCCTCTATTTTTATTGACATATGTCAAAAATCCAGTAGCTATAGTCTTTGGCTATGAACGAACATGAGTGGAACGCCGTAAAGCTGCTTCTTCCATTGCAAACTTCTGTGCAATGTTCTTCAACCTCCTCTGCATTGCATTACTAATCCTTAAGTAATGCTTCTCTAACTGCCTTTGTAAAGCCATCTCTCTCTCACCCTTTGGATTCAGGGAGCCAATTAACGCATCAATCTCTTCCTTTGCACTGTAGTAGCCCCACCAAGTAGAATCTTTTTTTTCAACAAAAATTCGCCCCTCTCTACGGAAAAACCAATACCTGTTGTGAGCCCTATCCCTCCCTGATGAATTTGTCCGAATGAAATGTTTTTCTATTTCCCGATCAAGTTGTTATTGTCTCTTCAGTCCTGGCCATTTCTTTCTCTCTTTCTTCAGCAGCTTTTGCATCCAACTTTTTCTTTAGAGCCTCTTGTCTCGATGTTGTTGTCTGAGAATGATTGCCACCACCATTTTCATAATGATTTTCTAATAAATATTTAATACCATTTTCATTTGAACTTTCCCATACAGCATCATCTGAGACCAATATATTCTCTCCGGGGGCACATTTTAGCACTTCTGAATCTAGAGCATCCATGGTCCCATCATTATCTCCAATTTCTTTCATATCATTTTCATTTGGATCCTCCTTACCTTGACCATTTAGTTGTTTAAGATGTTCTTCTTTTTTCCTCCTAGATTCCTCCATTTGCTCCCCTCGTTTTTTAGCTGCAAGGGCCTGTCGTTCTTCAATGTATTCATCTAGCTGACCTCTGATAACATCAGAAGTAACATCTCTGTCAACTAACTCATGCAAAATGTCTAATTTTGCATGTGGATCTAACTCATTGTAACCACCACACCTAATTGTCTCCAGATGACCCAAAAGCTTTCCCACTTCTTCTGCTTCCAAAAAAAAACAGAGATGGTCCTGCCAATTCTGTATTGATAGCTTAGCTTTTCTCTTCTGAATTAAATCCTAGTAGGCACTGGAATCTTTTACAACAATCCAAAGAAGAGCATAATGTGCCTCTGCTAGGAGTGACACATCACCTTCCGTGTAATCAATAGCCTTTTCAAAATCCTCAAGGTAGAAAGGCCACAGATGAAGCACCTTCCCAAAAGAAGTGAAGAAGTCTCATACCATCAGAAAATCTCCTACACAATCCATTGGTGCAAGAAAATCAGTTGTTGCACATGGTCGTTCGGGATCATCTGGACTAGGCTGCACCAAGGAATCCTCTATGGGATACTTAATAGGTTCCACTTTTGGCTGCTCTTCAACTTTCTCCTTCTTTTTCTTTGGTTTGGATGGTTCCTCCAACTCTTATGTTTTCTTTTGTTTCCTTTGTTTCACACTTTTTGCTCCTGGAATCCCCATTTTCCATTTTATGTGCGGAGCTTCTTTTATTTGCATCACTCAAATGATTGGGCTGTTTCTCCTGCTTAATTTTTTTGTCCTTGAGATCCTCAGGGGGTTTAGTGGAGATCATGTACTTCCATGCCAATTCGTCATGAACTTTCCAAGGTGTACTGGATGAAGTTGATTCTCTGATAAAAGACTTCAAGACATCTTGTGTAACAAGAGGCTTCTTTCGAAGCAGAGCTTCCGCACTCTCTATGGATGTATCAGTTACTTTCTTATTTTTGTCAAGCCAACCGACTTCATACTTGAAGGTTCCATCCTCATCATCAAGCTCTTAGATTACCTTCATAATCTTACAAGGGAATAAGGAATCTATCTTTCGACCTATGACTTCTTCACCTACCAAATAAATGTCCTTGATGTTGTTTGATATTTTACTAACAAGCTCTTTAACTCTAAGTGTCTCTTAAGAAGACGTATAGCTTTCACTTGAATGGGTTCGACCTTCAAGTCAGTTTTCTCTATTATATAGCGCTAAGTTACTGTATCCAATAGTCGGGGACATTTCAGAATAGCATCAGCAGCAGTAGGGGAATGCCTTGCCAGAGAAATAATCACAGATAGACAAGGCTCTTTTGCTGCAGCTAGCTGGTCAACCACGAAAATACTATATTCAGTTTGGTATATTGATCAAGCCCCCAACATTGCAAGCATGTTCTGAATTGCCTCAGTTCATCTTGTTGGCTGGATTTCGATCTTTTGTAATTCTTATGCAGCAAGGAAGGGGGTCTTTGAATCACGCGACCAACAACTTCGAGATTTGAAATACTGATATCCATCATGCCTGCCAATCTGCAAAAGGATCCCACTCATAATGCAGGGATTTAGCTTGTATACGATTTGGGCAAAAGTGCCTGAGTCAAATCAGAAACTTTCAATATTTGTTACAACAGGTGGAAGGAAGGGGCGAGGATGAAGAGTTAAACTCTCTCTTGATATTGGAGGATTGTATCTTCCTCTTGGAGGTTTATCCCTCCCTTTACATTTGGAAGCTGTAGCTACCTTTGGAAGTCATTACTTCCCTTGAACAATAACTATTGATTATTTCTCATATATTGTGCATGGTGTATTGTGGTGTATTGGTGTAACTCTTATACTATTGTTCATTGATCATTGGATATAGTTGAATGTTTTAAGTATAAGTTGAAAAAGGTTTTAAATTGTACTTGATACTGATTCACCCCCCTCTCAGTATAACAAATACTTGACTACCATAGAAACATCATCCATCTTCCATCTTAGTTTTATAATTTCACCATTTGCAATAATACTTAAAAATTATTACAATATACTTTATATTTTATAAAAAATATTTCATGTTACATCTATAAAATATTAAAATGTCATGCAAACCAGATTACAAGAGGCATGTTTAAAATTTCTATGAAAAAATATATGTTGAAAAGATTTGTATGTATTTGTTATGTGTATAATATATTCTTCATCTAGAAGGATTTGCTACATTTTCATTTAGGATACCAACCTAGTGTTCCATGAACCTCACTATTTATCTTCTATACACTTCTTTGATGTACAAAAGTAACAAATGACTACCAATAACACTCAATATTTTTTTACTCCAATTTCATTGTATGACTCCATCATATGCAAGTCTAACAATTGTTCACTCTTCTCTTTCTGTAACAAAGGATCTTCTTTCTAACCTCCATCTAAACCATTCTAAATTATTAGATGAAGCTTGCATGGAAACATTCTTTCCATTTCAAAAATAAAAAGAGAATTTATATTTATAGATTGCATATTTACATACAAGGAAGGTTTGTTCCCTCATTGTGCATACAATATAAAATTTTATTTCTATTACTCTTTATGTGTTGACAATGTCCTCAGACACATAATTTTATTGATAAGGAAAAAGTGATTACAATCTGAAGTGAGAACTCATTATCTACTTGTTAACCTCACTTGAAGAAGGAGCTAGTTTATATAGCTCAACTCTAAACTAAAAACTAGGAGAATAACCAATAACATAATCACATGGTACTATAGGTGTCATTTACATACAAGATAAGTGTCCTTATCCTAACAAACTAGAATAAACTAATTTCCTAAAAACATTTAATCTAGAAAATACTTAGACTATAGAAATTTAGGATTATGAGTCTAACAATCCCCCCTTTAATCTGAAAGTTAATTTTTACAAATACCAAGTTCATCTCTGAACTTAGTGAATTTTATTCTACCAAGAGGTTTGGTAAAAATATCTAAATCTTAATCTTCAGATGGACAAAACTGAGGCTTGATTATGTCTTTGATGATGAGCGATCTGATGAAGTGGTACTTGGTGTCGACATGTCTAGTCTTTGAATGAAATACTGGATTCTTGGCCATATTTATTGTTGAATGATTGTCGATAAATAAGGTAGTTGGTGATTTCTGAGTTTCACCAAGATTCTATAAAATTCTGCGTAGCCATACAATCTCACATTTTGCTTCCCAAGCTGATATGTACTCTGCCTCTATTGAAGAATTGGCAATTGTTGTTTTCTATTAAAATTCCAAGATATTGTTGGTGAACCCATATTCATTAAATAACCTGAAGCGAATGTTATATCATCAATGTCACCTGCAAAATCAGCATCTAAATATCCAACAAATGTAAAAAAATTGTTCCTTTTATAGAGAAGACCAAAATATTCTGTACCTTGAATGTATTTCAGTACCTTTTTTGTTGAATTCCAGTGACTTTCCCTTGGTTCCTGCATAAACCTTGAAAGTATATTGACTGACTATGACAAATCTAGTTGAGTATTTGTCAAATAAATGAGACTTCCAACCAATTTCTTATACTTTGTACTGTTTACCAATTCCCCCCTTCAAATTTTGAAAGTTTCAATTTCTGCTCCACGGGGGTAAGAGAAGGTTTACAATCTTCCATGCCAAATTTATTTAACAATTCAGTGGCATACTTAGTTTGACTAAGGAATATTTGTTTAGGATTTTGAGATACTTCAACTCCAATATAATAATGAAGTGTCCATAAATTAGTCGTTTTGAACCCTGCTTTAAGTTCTTCCTTAACTTGTTTGTTGTGAGCTTCATTATTTCTTGTTATGATTAAGTCATCAACATAGAGTACAAGTATCACCATGTGCTTATATTGCACTTGAAAATACAATGTATCATTTGATTCACTTCACTAAAAACCCATCGTTCATAGGTACTCATCCATTTTTGCATACCAAGATCGAGGAGCTTGTTTCAAGCCATATAAATCCTTCACAAGTTTGAAAACTTTATGTTATTTTCCTTTAGATTCAATCCCTTGTGGTTGAGTCATGAAAATATCTTCCTTTAGATCACCATTCAGGAAGGCACTTTTGACATCCATTTGATGTAATTTTCAACCATTATGTCTAGCCAAATTGATAACCTTTCTGATAGTATTCCATTTAGCCATGGGTGAAAAAGTTTCTTCATAATCAATTCCTTCCTATTGAGAAAAACATTTAGCAACAAGTCTTGTTTTGTACTTTTCAATTTTACCATTGGAATTGTACTTTACTCGATAAACCCATTTACAACCGATGGGATTAACATCATGTGGACAATCAACTAGGTTCCAAGTCTCATTCTCAAGTACTTAATCATATTCATTAATCATTGCTTCCTTCCATTATTTATGTCCAATTGCTTCAGCAAAATAAGTAGGTTCAGTGGAAGCATGAGAAAAATTTGCTTCTTCTCATCAAGATCCCCTAGTTCCTATTTTGTTCATTTCATCTGAATGAACATCTTTGAGAAGTTTTTCAGCCCACTTTGGCTTCTTGTGTTGATGGGATTGAGGATCTAAATCACCATTATTATTGAAAATAGTATTTTCAAAAAATGAGGCTCTTCTTTCATCTGAAATATCTGAGGTTGGAGAAGATACTTTTGAATATTTTGTATCAGAAGAGTCTTTTGTAGTTTCATTATCAGATGAATCAAAAGAAACTTTTTGATAAAGAGATGTCTTTTGGAGAAACAAAGTCGTTTTCAAACCAAAATGTTTTCTTTGATTTGTTCAACTTACCTTTACCCTTAGTGTTTTTCTTCTCTAAACGACTAAGGAAATGATTAATCCCATCTAAACTGTTACTTTCAGTTTCATAAAAAATTACATCTCCATTGACAATGAATTTTCCATTTGAAAGTTGTTGGATTACTGAGAGGGGGGTGAATCAATAATAGCGTAATTATAATCCTTTTTCTTCAAATAATCCAAGTGTTATATCAATGTAGAATTATTATCCAATAATTAGAAATAAGAAATGAACAATCACACACATACACAGTACACCAGTGTTTTACATGGAAACCCAAATAGGGAGAAAACCACAGAATTCTTTTTCTTATATGTCTTGAATAATTACATTCATTGGAAGCACCAACTTCCTTTGTTTTCCATCTACAACTGGAAGGAGGCTCCAAACCCCTAGTTTCTCAGGCTACAACCTGATGGAATCTCCAACTCCCCAATTCTCTGGCTACAACTAGAACGAGGCTACAACCCCCTATGTTCTTCGGCTACAACTGAAAGGTGGCTACAACCACATATCCTTGCCCCGTCCAACCACCCTGAAGTAGAAGTAGAATGATGGAACCATTGTCACACTATCACTGTGAGATATACCATTGTAAACATGTACCAATAAACCTGAACCATGAATCAACCTGTACCTCAACCTGTAATCAACCTATACCATAAACAAGTGCATCAACCATTTACCAACATGTACCATAAACAAGTGCATCAACCATGCACCAACCTGTACCAAACAATCTATAATCAACCTGTACCATAAAAAAGTGAAACTAACCATGTACCAAGTATGTACCAATCATGTGTCAACTACTCATCAACTATGACTCATAAATATGTACCAACATCCTCAACTATACACCTCATGTATGTGCCAACTCATCAGCTACTTGTCTCAACCATGTACCCAACTTGTACCTCAACCAAAATTCCTCATCAATTTAATCATCCAAATATGATTTATAACTCTATAATAGACTTGGTGTATATGATCACATACTTGCAAACCTTCCTTAACTTTAAACAACTAGAGACTAGCATTTACATCAAACTTTTCTTTAGTCTCACATGACTAGTTTTGGATTAGTCAACAACCCTAACTTGAAATAATCATAACTTTGTACATGTAATGAATAAATATATGAAACTGATACACAATGTTATTCAATGTGTTTTATGCAATTATTTCAAGTTTCACTACTTGGAACCTCTCCTAAAAGTAGTTATAGAAAAAATGGCATACCTTGCTTAATTATGGCTTATTCTAGAGAGCGACCTTGTAGAGAGTTCCCCACACGGAATGTTTGTTAATTTGATTTAAAAATGTTACAAAGAATCCTAAAGAATGTACTACAACCAAAAAATTTGGTATTACTGAATTTGGATCTGTTATGAATAAGTTATGACGTTTTTACCCGAAACACTTGTTTTTGACTAGTTTCAGGACTAGCCACAAACCCTATTTTCCACGGAGTGTAACTCCAAAAATGAAACGACCCACAAACTAAGTTTTTTACCACGGATACTTGGATATGTTTTCTGATTGGAATAGCAATATCACCATCTGAATCATTCTAGAAAAAAATGTATTGCACAAATAGTGAGATGGCCTATAAATAACATACCTTAGAAAGCATCATCAAAAGAATTTATCCTTCCTTGAATTATGGCCTTCTTTTCTTCACCTTCCCTAAGAAATTTGGCTTAAATATCCTTTGGTTACCTCATAAACCTATAGGTATTCAATATTCTCAAGTGTTTCTAAAATGAGAGAGCCTTKCCTCTTATTTATAATCTCCAAGTAGCTTCCTTAAAAACATCTTCTAGGTCACTTTGCCCACTTTCCTTATTTTAGGGTTAACCCACTTCTAATTTCTCCATTAAATTTATTATTTAAATAATTTATTTTGTATTCACTTTGAATTGTATTACACTCATCAATTCACTTTATTATTTACCTTCAAAAATCTCTTAAACCACTTTGACTACTTTGACCTTTTGGGGCTTCTAGATGACATAAGAGGGTCCTCCAACTTCGTAAGGCCATAAATCTCAAACCGTGAAGAGTTATGTGACATTCCACATACCACTAGAAATTGAATGACATGTACCATCCATATAGAATAGTATTACCTGAAAATATATCAAAAATCGTACCATTATCCATCAAACAAACTTGGGTCCATTACCCAAACCTAGGTTCTCCAACTTCTCATGTCCATAAATATCTAATCGTGAGGAGTTATGTGACGTTCCACATACTACCGGAAATGGAATGAAAATCACTATCCATCTAGGATACTTTCAGTAAAAAATTCAGTAACCTTCATCTCATTATTCCATAAATAAGAATGGGTTTTGTAACCATAATTCTATGATAACGCAGTCCGCAAAGCGTCTTCCCATGAGGGTTTTCAGCATAAGGGGACCACTTTGGATTTCATCCATTTCTACTTATTATAAACCATGACAAGACAATAATGATTCATCTTTACATCAAACAATATTGGGTCCACTACCCAACCTTTGTGCTATGGGGCTTTCTTCAAGGGTTGACATCAATGAAAACCAACCTTAATCAACAATCTCCCCCTTTGGCATTGATGGAAATGCTCTGATGCAATTCCGAAATCATATCACTCATGCTCCCCCTAGAACCATGCCTTTGTCCTCTGCATCTGATAAAATTTCTCCCCCTGGAACCATGCCTCTGTCCTCTGCATCTAATAAATCTCTCCCCCTTTGTCATCAATGGAAAAGGTATATTTCCATCTGGGGTTACTTCCCCTAACTGAACTATCTTCTTATGGTGATTCCTCATGTACATCTAAGACATATAATATAAGCATTCAAAATCATTCATTTTGGAGTAGAAATAAGTTCGAGTCTCTGGTGAAGATACTCAAAGGCTTCCTGTGGAAGTGGTTTTGTAAATATGTCTGCCACTTGTTCTTTTGTGCCCACATACTCAACTCTGATGTTCTTTTCTGTGACTTGTTCTTGTAAAAAGTGATACTTGATTGGAATGTGATTCGTCTTGGAGTGCATCACTAGATTCTTTGAGATACTGATGGCGCTTGTATTATCACAATAGATTGGAATGGGCTCATCATACTCAACCTATATATCTGTCAGATTTTGTTTCATCCAAAGAACCTGTGTACAACATGATGTTGCTGCAATGTACTCTGCCTCGACTAT
>ML792165.1:139951-170933 GCA_009831015.1 Picea engelmannii | reverse complement strand
AGACTAAATTAGAAGATTGGTTTTTGTTTAAAGATTATAAAGAAATAAGACTATATGTTTTAGAGGTTAAACCTTTCAAACTGCCAAGTTTCCTAACTATGAGGATATTGGCTTTAGAATTTATAAGGAAAATTCTTAATGTGGATGAGGTTCATTTCATACTAAGGAAAAACAAGACCGATTTTAAACCCGAAAAGGAGGTTGGGCCTTTCATTTTGTATAGCATGTCAGTTTTACAAGTGGTGGAAACAGTATTGCAAGGAATAGGATTTGAACAAGGATAAATTTGGCAATATGATTCTTTAGGGGTCCTTAACAACATAAGAATGGATTTGGATATTACACCTTATCAACATCAAGGTAAACCTCATTTAGAGAAGATTATAAATATGAATACTTGGGAAGAGGTACAAAATATTCTTCAAGGACAGATACAAAAATAGGTTCCAATGCCATCAATGCAAGAAGTATATATTCTCACACCTCTACCACAAGAAAATACATTGAAGAGGAGCTTCAATCTAGAACTACATGATATGGAAATAGAGGAAGGGAAATCCAACAACAAATCTAAAGTTTAAGTAATCATAGATGATGACCTAGAAAAAGAAGCTCAACTTGAAACAAGAACCTTGGAAAAGATTCAGAAAGAAGTTGTTTATTGAATAGATAATCTTCCATCAATATTTATCAAGCCACTAGGGGAAGGGACGACAGATGTTAAACCACAGAGTTTATTTTCCAAATTTAATGATATAAGAAACAAGAATGAATAGATTAAAGAACTTTGGAGCCAAAAATTGAAGTTAGATCTTCCAAAAACAAGATTGTTATCTCGAATAGATTTTGAAAAATGAAAGTTGAATTTGGCAATACTAGAATCATTTGATCCAAGCATTCATCGACAAGATAACTATAAATAAAATGATTTCTCTCTAAATATTGATGATATTCCCTTATTAGGAAAAATGGTTTTTCATAATCAGATTGGGGATATGATCACTAGGGATATTATGAAGACTTCTCTTAGCCTACAAATATTGTATAGAATGAATAATCAGCTTAAGCAACAATTGAAGCAAGAACAGACAAGCTCAAGAGTAAAACAATTGAAAGTAGAATATTTATATAGAATATTGGTTAAAATGCGAGATGATGCTACAAATGAAGAACTTGTTCAGAGGATGCTAAATGACAAAGATAGTGTAATATCCATTTTAAAGAAGAAATTAAAGATGTGAGATGTGGATCATGTACAAACCCCTGAACTTTTGGTCATCCAAAAGGAGAAAGAAAGATTGATTGAAGTTATTTCAAGTTTGAATGAACAAAAAAATTATTTACATCAACAGGTTCAATTACTCAAACAGGGCAATCCCTTATCATCTTCAACTAGAACAGTAATGGGTATCTCATAAGATTTAGTCAAATATTTAACTGATTAAAATTCCAAATAAATTGAGTTACAACAACTAAAGAAAAAAGTTTCAACTTATGAAACTGAGCCTAATCTTTTGAGATACCATATTGGAGAAAAAGAAAGATAGCTTAAGAAGTTGCAGGGATCGAAAGAAAAGTTACAAGAGGAATATGATACATTAAAGAATAAGTTGTCTAGAAAAACTTCTTTAATAGGACCATGTCATATAATTTGGGAAAAAATGATTGAACAGGTAAATATGATGTGGAAATGTATTATTATTATGGAGGAAGAGACCAGTTTGGTCAAGAAAGTTGAAATTGATATTACAAAGGATGAAAAATAATTGGGAGATAAACCTAAGGTTGCCAATAAGATCATCAGAAACATTAACTCCATGAAAAAAGAGGAATTAATTCAAATTGGATTTAAATAAAGAACAGGTACAATAATGGATTTTCAAAAAGTTCTTACTAAAGGAACTTGATTCAGCAAGTTCAAAATAAAATTGTTCAATTTCAGAAGAATGCACAATGGTATAAAAATCATTACAAATAGATGGTTGAAATGGGTCTTCATGAATACTATGGTAAAAAGGGTAATTTTCTTTCTCTACCAGAATATCAACCATTATTGATCTCGGCAAGGGAAAAATCAAGTAAATTCAAAGGAGAAACTGGGCCACTAAAAGGTCAAACAATTGTTGACCTTCTAGATGAAGATTTCTTTTTATTATGGCATTTAAGAAATTCATTTCAAACTTCTCCAACGTATGAATCTTGTACTGAGATGGAAAAGGTTTATAGGAGAATGATTTCATGCAAGTATAATTCAAATCAATAATGGCAACAATTTTCACAACTTCAATGACTTGGCTAACAATTTGGAGAAAAATTAGTGAATTCTTATCTGTCCCTAAGATTTTGGGATCTGAATATTTTATTTTTGTAATTCTCATATGGAATTAGGGAATTGTAACCAATTTGGTTGCATATTTTTTATCTATAAAAGAGCAATGAAAGTATGAAAGAGGGACTTTTGATCTGAGATGTAATTGAATATTTTAATAGAAAATAAGTCGTTTTGCATAAATACATGAGATTATTCTTTTCATTTCTTTAAATCATGTTCTTTCTATGTGTTACATTTCCATAAGATAATTATTCATCTGATGTGTTTAAATTGTGAACCACTACAATTTAGTATTACTCCTACTGTGGTGTATTTACTTATTGAACATCTACTCAGGGATAGACTTTCCTCTATTCTGTTGTGAGTTGAATAAGACCTATTTATGTGTACCTGTTTTGATTATCTGTTAATCTAAGTTCATGATTTGAATATATCTCATTTATTTATTCTATTGGAGTTAAAATAAGATTTATAAAAATTAGATCCCTTGTTTTGATTTCAATTATGTTTTCTTATATTCTTCTTTCCATCCTTTGATTATTTCAAAAAAGATTTAAAGAACGAAATATTGCCTCTGTGTTTTTTATTATTATACTATTGAAATCTCTTTTATTTCAGATTCCAAAAGCATTACCAAAAGCAAACATTATTGAATTTGGATGCCTGACATTGTTCTGTGAGCCCGTAATAAATATCAGGAACAACATACCCTATACATGATTTGTCCTTCTAAAACCCACATATATATGTGTTTTTTCCTCCTACAAACTATGTATTGTATGAAAAATTTTAACCACAGGTGCAACCTTCTTTGCCTCTCTCTTCAGGGGAAAATTCACCACCTTGAATACTTTCCCTTTGTTGAGATCACCAATCCTTCTTAACACAAGTGTAGACTCACTTATGCCAACTCCATTCTTCCACAATTGGGAATGATTCTCAATGATACCAAAGCATCAACACCATGCATGAAGCAAAATGGGTCATCAAATCCATGAGTGATAATGCACCCTTGTAGATACTTATTCGACAGAACATTCAAAATGTTCCATATACAAATGGAATCTGTGGCCCTTATGGTCTATGTGATATAGTTGATGTGGTGAGTAAGAAAATTATTTTAAAATGAACATAAATATATTTCCTAAACTCTAGTATAGATGAAACAATTGTGTTTTCCTTCAATTTGTGAGTTTTTTTTTCCAACCATCCTACAAAAACAACTACCTATAACTTACAGAAAGATAATCAAGATTCCACCTACAATTTCCTAAGAAATAATGCAATTTGACCTTATTGTAGAAGATGCAAAATAAAATCCTTTGATCAAACTAAGTGAATACTATCTAATGCAATAGTTATAGCTTATGATATTTATAATATAGTGATAAAATCAATATTTAATACTCATTGTGTGTACTTGGATTTGAGGCTTCAGTAGGTTGAGAATTCCATGGCTACTTGAGTTTAATATTTTTAAAAGACTATTTGTTTTCCAAATTTATAGCACATAATTAGGACCACCTACTTAAAATTAAGTCAACCACCTCTTACCGATAAGGGGTTGCAATGTCTCTAAACTAATGTATAGCAAGAATCCCTTGATGTTTTAAGCAGTTTCAATGGTTGTCCATTATAATCGGATTTCCATCACATGACTAATATGCTTTAGGAGTTGCCTCAATAACAAATAATTCCATATCATATCAACATATATCAAGCATACATCTTTGGGGAAAATATTTTCCATAACATGTGTCCAAGCACCCTAAATGATCACTTTCCTAGCCCAAACCAATGCAAGTTATGCTTGATAAGTAAGATTACATTGAATTTTTGGCTATTGACATTTTTGGCCACATAAATTCTTTTAAATATGTGGCAGGAAATGTATCCTTGTCATTTGAAACTAGTTGATTACCCTTGACATTGGAATTCTTACAGAAATGTATGTCCATGTAATGATTAGCTTACTTTACCACTATGTGACGTACACCTCTGAGTACTCTCTAAAGAAGAATCATCATACCCTCTAAATAAAATTTCACAAGCATCTGTTGATGTTTGATTTATGCCTTCTTAGAAGTGAAAATCTAAAAACAAGAAGAAGAGAATGGGTAATAAAATAATTGCCTTGTTGTAGCAGAATATGCCAACCCTATTTGAACTTATAAATGTGAGAATTCCATAAAAAATGCAACAAGTGTGGTGGTTGGTGGAGAAACATCTTCCATAAAGAGTCATTTAGCTAGAACCTTTCATTTAAATGGATAACCTTTAACAATTACTTGAAATACAACTATATTCTATTCCTCTTCCCAAGCACTCGATTCATCTATTAAATCTGCCCAAATTGTTGAAGTGATGCAATCTCTTTTTTTATAACAAACATTAGTTAATTTTTCTACTTAAAAATTGAATATAATACTATAAATTCTACATTTAAATGAGAAAGGACTTAGGAGGTAGCATTTCATGAAATTTCCTCTCTACATAAAGAAATCCATGCCTATGGTGATAAATAAGAAAATGTATGTGCAACTAAATCATAGCTACATTTCCAATCCTCTAGAGATATACTTTTATTCTCATTTTAACCTTGCTCTACACTATCCCAACAACAAGCCATTATAGCTCCATCACCAAGAAATTTGTTTTCTAATTCAATTTTTAGGTCTTACTCATGCCAGTCTTTGTTAAAGGGATTCAAACTAATGAGTTGAACTAAGAATCAAACTATTACCATTGAGTTTTGAAACACTTTGAGTGTTGGCTAGGGAAATTGTTTTGGGTAGGGTTTGAGAGTAGAGAAGGTCAAATAATGACCAATAGAGATTTGAGAGGAGAGATGAGAGATGAGAGGAAAATGAAGGGACAACTTGGGCTAAGTTTTGGTGGATGTATTGAAAATAAGATCATTTTCCTTGGAATTTGGTACTTCAACATGCCATAGCTTCATAGAATTTGTTTAACCTTTTTTTACTCGTTAAGTTTCAACACTGAGACTAGATCAATCTGATCAAACTCATTCACTCCTGGACATTACATTCTTAGGATTGGTTCTCTTTGGATAATGACTGAGGAAAGATAAATTAGTTATATGTGCATCTTCTTTGCATTTTGTTACGAAATCCTCAATGATTTTGATTTGATTCAAAAGATATATCAAAGAAGATAATGGCGTATCCTGCAAGTACTTTTTCACTATTTTATTGGGTATGTTTTTTCCATGGAGATGTATAGTATTTTTTGTTAAAATCATTTACATTTGACAAAATTTACATTAAATGAGACTTCTCATCGGAATGCACTGGAAATTTGCAAGTAAAATTGGTGGATTCTCAGTCATGAGAATGTTGGGAAGTGATATTTGGGCAAAAAAATTCTTGGAAATAAACTATTCTCTGGTGTAATAACAAATCAACAAATTAATTTTTTACAAACTACCCTTTTTCATTTTCCAAATAGTGAAGTATTTTGGTGATACCCTCTTCTTGGGATTGTTGAAAGAAAAAGGAAAAAGATAAAAAGCATGTGATCCCCTATTTTGGATCCCAAAAAATAGAAAAAAAAATGAGATCCCTAGAGAAAAAAGAAAAACAACAAACCAGACATACCTAGAAAAATAGAATACTGGGAAGAAAGATTAACAAAACAGGTGGATCACCATAGAGGTTTTTCCTTGTTGCTAGTTTAGTTCCCCTAGACATTTTCCCTTAAAAAACCCTAGACCCTATTGTTATAGCAATATTTGCCTCACCCCATGAAACTTGCTCAGAAGGACTTTTCCATTTCCCTATGCAGACTTGAAGTCCCATTTTGCACTTCCCAGAGATAAAAATCATATTTTTCCACATATATGCACCCTAACAGTTATACAACATGCATACACATAGGTTGTACCACTACAACCCACATACATCAGGTTTGGTGCTCAAAATTAAAAATTGTGTCAGTTTTCCATGTCACATCACGAGATCCACGATCTTTGACCTTCCATATACTGGAAATGTTCTGACTCATCCCTTCAATTCCATTTGAAGGATATAAATTGAGTCATATCCAAACTGTGGAAGGAGAGACAAAATTAAACTTTTGAGAGCAAAGTTACTCTGGAGTAATTATTCACTTCATATTGAGTCTACATCCCTTTGTCCTTTAAAGTATGAAAACATTGTTCATCCCCCAAGCTCTTCCCTCTTTGATGGAGAACCTCATTGTCTCTCTTATATGAGCTTGTCTTTGTGGAGGATTGAAGTGGTGGAGGCCCAACTGGAAGGAACTTAGTTTCTCGGTTCTAAGACGTGCCAACACAGAATTTTTTCATTCATACACTCATGTTGATCATATTTTAATAGAAATACTCTTTTCTCATCCAATTGATGTCTTGAAAACATTTGAATTATTATTCCATGGGCATATTTGTTATGAGTGTTAATGGATTATTCTATTGTATGTTCTAACTTTATATATAATCACCATATTCTTTCGTATCTTGGTTGTTGAGGATAAGTTATAGGTATAGAGCTTTGAGTCGAGTGTTCAATGGTGGTCTTCTTCGAAAGCCCGGACAAGGTATGCTATTTATATTGTCTTGTTAGCATTTTGATTTATATAGCATAATTAGGATTAGAGTTGATTTCTGCAGTCATTTCCATCTGTTGTTGTTTACCCCTTTCCATAGAGTGATTTTCCTCATAATAGAATTGGCGACCATAATGGGGACAAAACCTTCCATTTCGTGGTTTGGAGTATTTTCCCCCTTAGAATTCTCTCTGTTAGCTTGAGTTTCCTTGTCATATGATTGCTTGACAAACTATTTTCATTTTCAGTCTGAGTTTATTGGCCTTATCCTTAACCTGAAAGTGTTTTAATACATATACATGGTTTTCCCCTTGACAAACATGTACATACACAAGGTATCATTCTATAGAGCATGTACATATGTGGTTTTTGCTTAAACAATCGCGTACATCAACCTTTTTTGCTTGATTGCTGAGTTTGGTGTTTTTTGGGTGAGTTTTGATGGTTCCTGAGTCTTCTTGCGTCTATTTCATAATTGTTAAGTGCCTACAGAGTGATAGGAAACCTTTCTTTGGTTGAATTTTGGGGTGGTTTTTCTAACTCATCATCTTTTTCATCGGTTGTCCTTGCATGTTGGGCTGGGTGTTTGCTTCTTGGTATCCTACTTGGTTTGTCTCTTTTGCTTACAGTAGGGTCTATATATCAAGTTGTTATTCAGTCCTTGCATTTTCATTCCTTTATATTGAAAATAAAATAAAATAAAAATATTTTTTCATTATGGCATTTGATCTTTTGTGTCCTTATTATTGATATTGATACAAGCATGGAAAGATTGCATCTTATTTGAAATTGCAGAGTTGAATTGAAAGTTGCATTGAAAAGCTTATCATTTTTTAGAATTGAAGTTTAGGACTTAGATTTATGTTCATATTCCTTTCTTTTATATGCTAATTCATAACATCATTAGTTTCACAACCAAATATTTTGAGTAAACAAAATCCATTCAAAGTAATGTTGATTGATTCAAAATTGATTAGAAATTATTTTATTTTTCAGGGTACACAAGCTAGCTTAAGATTTAGAACCTTGGAATAAGATTTTGTGAGTAAACTTCTCCAAGGCTATTAAACTCAACATATGTGTTTCACTAAGGGAGTGGTGAAATCCATTGTATAATTGGTGACGTCAAGACGCTCTTATCACATTGGAGTTAAGCACGAGGTCTCCCGAAGTTGGTTGCAGAGATATCCCTCTAATACCTTCTTAGCATCAGAGATATTTCTGGGGATCTATTTGTATATGGGGGTATTTCTAGTACCTTTACCTCTGTGAGAGGTGGTGCTTTCAATATTTTGGGATTTTTTACCCTACCCATATGGTGGACCTGACTTACGACTTTTCACCTGCACATTGGTTATATCGTGGTGGCTTTAGTTACTTGACATAGATAGCTACATAGGTTACTTGCAGGGGTTATTCTACAGGTACCCTTAGTCAGATAAGGGTCAAACAACACACAACCTTTATGGAGGATTAGCTCTCCTGGGGGATCTGACCGACTGCATTGTTAATCCCATGAGGGACCTTATAATTGATTCTGATGCCTCTAATGTTTTGAAGGGAGTCTCAGGCCCCTCTTGGGTGACACATACCTACTCTAGTGAGGGATTCCCCTTTCAACCACTGTATCTTATTTGTGTGCATATTGTCGATTTTGTTTATTTTGGTGTGCTCTTTGATTATTAGTTGGCCTTAGGATTTTTTTTTTATATCTCGAGTCTTGATTCATCGTGGAGCTAGACCATCTTCCTCGCCAATCTCACTATTTGTTGAAGTTACCACCACATCTTGAGTCTCTTCCTTCTAAAAGGTGTAAATTTATCAAACATGGTACACACACCTCCACCTACCAGACTTGTGATCATACAAGTATGAATACTGAGTCGAGTCAGAAAGATATTAGGAGTCCTTCAACTCCCATACCTACCATAGTTAATGGGATTCAGTCTACTCCTTCAACCACTTCGGTTGTGATGTTGGAGGTCCCCTTCATTACTCCTATCCAACCTATGGTTGCTAAGAAACCCATAGTAACAAACCCTTTTGGGTCTCTTTTTGGTACACCCGAATATAATTCTCAATCCATCCCTTCGGTATCTAACCCTTTCTCTTTTGGTATGCCGAATATGAAATCACAATTTTTGTCTTCCATTCCAGCGAATAATACTAATCCTAGTATTAGACTTGGGAGAATGGATCCTCTGCATATTCCACTCTCATTTGGTGGAGCTCATATTCCCCAAATGGCTCCTACGAATGGAAGACAACCTCCTTTTCATACTAGGTCTAATCCTAGTCTTAATCCTCCTGGATGGCGTAATCAACTAGGCTTTCAAGTTGTTTCCTATGTTTCATCCTTGACACCTACCTCCTCCACACCGATTCCAACCAACATGTTTGGCATGATGAATACACCTCTATCCTCTGGATTTCCACCTGGGGGAGGTGAGTTTCATACTTTGGGAAACCACCAACCTGGAGCTACTCTGGCAGGGGGAAATATTTACAACCCTCGTTATAACATTCCTACTGGAATGGTTCCCAACCAACCCCTTATGAATCAGTTTGGAGGGGGGTTTTACAATCTCGGGTAGGACCATGGTGCATACCAAAACCCTGAATGGCATATGATTCCCCAACACCAATATTTCCAGGGAGCTTGGGGCCAGATACCTCAACCCTAGCTCCCTTTTCTAGCCACACTTAATTTTCAAGACTTGTTAAGATTAATGAATGACCTGACATGGCCCCCTGTCCCCACCAAGCTTCCTTCGGATATTCTGAAATTTGAGGGAAAGACTGGTGAGGATCCTAGTGATCATGTCACTACTTTTCATATTTGGTTCTCTTCTAATTCCCTGAATGACAATTCTATTCATTTGATATTGTTTCAACACACCCTTATGGGGGTTGCAACTAAATGGTACATAGAGCTACCCGGGGGAACATATGGGAATTTTAATCAGATGGTCTTAGTATTTCTCAACCACTTCCAGTTGTCAGTTCATTATGATGTCGACATAGAAATTTTGTCGACCCTCCACCAAGAAAAATCCACCCATCTCTTAGATCACATCCAAGAGTGGCATAGATGAAAGAGGTTGATCAAAGCCTACATTCCTCTAGAGTTTCTATTGGAATGGTTTCTTAAGTCTTTATTTCCTTATATTTCAAAGGATATTTCTACATCTAGGGTAACATTTGAAGAGGAAGTTATTTTTAAAGCCCAGTAATTAGATCTCATATATGTTATACCTGGGATGTTATACGAAATTCTTCCTGATGCATTGAGGTCAAACTACGACCCTAGACAAAAGCTCGGGCCTCATGCCGATGGAATTATAGGATCTGCAAATGTTAATTCTATGGAATTGGTGACAAACCAATTGAAAGAGTTGTCTCTAAGCCAGTCTGTAGGAGGACAATATTCGTCTGTGTCCTCCACTCCCACTGAGTCAGTAGATGTTCATTTTGTATAGTCATCGTCTAACCCAAATGGTAACCAGAAACCGAGAGGGAATAAAAGGAAAGGACATGGTAACAATTGTAAGGGTGAGAGGAATAAAAATAATAATAATAAACCCAAGGACAACGTTAACAATGATATATCGAACAATAATGTTGGTGAGGGAAAGAAAGAAAGGAGGAAGGTGAAATTACCTTGTAAGCTAAGTACACATGATCATCTTTCCCACTTATGTCCCAAGCTTGAGGAAGTTGCAAGGCTCTTATCTCAACCACCTGTTGTGTTGACTAATCCTTTTCCGTATAATCAAAACATGGCCTCGAGCTCCTCTAATGCCATAAATGCATCGAATGGGAATCAAAACCCACCAGAGCATGAAGGTGACCGTCTATGTGTAAATATGGTCAAGTCTCAGATTAACATAGCCACTCATCTCGTGATTATGGGTCTTCACGGACTATCCCAGGAATACAGTCTCTCCCTCCTTCGAAGATTCCTTTGCAGATATAAAATCCATAGCATATGCCTCATATTCTGAAAGGAGTACTAAAATTCTCTACCCACAACCCTAATGCTAGAGCTTCCCAGAACTATTTGATTGTCAAAGATCTGGGTCAAACCCATTATGTGATGTCGGCTTTGGAGGTACTCCATACACGTCCTTCACAGAGGAATGACTTGTTATCTATGTTAGGAGCTATAGACTCGTGCGGCTCTAAGTTTATCAATTTTAATGTCATGGATGTGAAGCCTCATTTGCCTTACCATGTGGCCTTACAAATCCATGTGGATTACTCAAAGTATACCATAAAATGTATTGTTATTGATGAAGTTGATGCCACATGCATGATGTCCTTAACATGTTGGAAATCCATTGGCTCTCCAACCCTCTCTCAATCTTCGACTATGTTGATCGCATTTTATGGTCGTTCTTTCTGTCCCCACGACATTCTTCCTACCTTTCCAGTCGATTTGGGTGGAAATATAGTGGAGGTGGATTTCGAGGTGGTTGATGCACCCATCGACTATAATTTACTACTTGAATGTAATTGGACTTATTCTATGACTCCAGTCATATCATCCATTTTCTGTACTTTATGTTTTTCTCATGAAGGGAAAATCGTGACAATCGATCTGTTGTCCTTTGCACATGCTAGTCCTAATTCATCGGTTGGACCTTCGATCCCCATGATCGACAATTCTCAGTCAGAAACTGAGGATATTGGTGTCAGAATGTATTCCTCCCTCATGGGTACCTTTTATTTCATGGCACCAATTCATCACATTTATTCCATGTCCAGTAGGTCTTCTTCGTCAACGAGGTCTATTCATTTTCGCCCTTTGTATTTTAATGATCCTTGGACCCTACCTTCCCTGACTATGTCTTGTGAAGGTTAGTGACATATTGGAATGGAAATGCCACTGTCAATGGTAGAGATAACGTATCAGGTTGTTCTTGACTCTACCACTAACCTAGATCATGTCTCCTCACAGATAGACGAGGAGGATCCTTTTCTCCAGCACGTATGGGCCACCTCATCATCTTGCTCACATGATTTCCTCGATGATACTTTACCTTCAGATGAAGCCATATTAGATGCCATGAATGGTCATGATAGGCCATGGGATGATATGCATCATCTCTCTTACTTCCTCCCGTATCTTGTTAGAATCAAACAGGATGATTTTAGAACTACCTTGAGTGAGATGGTCGATTGCGTCGTGGTTCCACTATATATGCATGGAATTTATTTTGAAGGAAACATGGAGAGTATTTATCCTACCGTCGTGATTGAAATATCTCACATTCTTGGTAAGATTGAAAATGTATATATTGATGCAAATTGTTCATGTTGGAGAAATTTATATTTTTGGCACACTAGTTCAGTGGGAGTAACACTAGTTCAGTGGGAGTTAACTGACTAGTTCTATTTTAGACTTTCTAATCTTATACCATCACTATTATTCATGCATTCCTAATTATAGGATGTCATTGCCTATATGAGTGAAGATAATTCACTCATTGATTAGATCATAATATACATTCATTCTCATTCTTCATGTTGTATCTCTCTTCCTTTTCTTGATAAGCTTTGTTTGTGTATTCTTTAGCTAGGTCTCCTTTGCAGGTTTCCATGAAATGTTGAAATGGTATTAGAGTCGAGATTCTTGGAGCAACCCAGACAAGCCAGAGAAGAGCGAAAGAGATTTGAGTAAACCTAATTTTCTCCATCATCGCGGACTATCCCTATCAAAAGGTGCAAGGATTGGAATTGTCGTAGCTTGTCCCTATCGAAGGGTGCAACGATCGCACTCATACTATGAAAATTTATTTTTCTAGGCATCTTCGTAGCCTATACACAGCCAAGGTGCGGCGTCGTCGCACTGCGTTCTTCATCCGGGGTGTGGTGATTCAATTTTTCACAATCGTAACACTCTGTCTTTCACTAGGGTACGAAAATTCAACATCATCTCACTTTATCCTTCTCTAGGGTGCGACGATTTAGCAGCCCTCCAAAAATTTGTTTTCTGCAGTAAAATAGGCATATCTCGGAATCCATGATCTAGGTCGGGCTGAAATTTTTACCATAGATGTATAACATAGGGATTCTCATGATCACCAAAAATCTCCAAAACCCACATCATATTTTAGGATATATAGTTTTTTTATCATATCTATGGATGCCATAGAACCGTCTGTCATATCTCAGCATCCAAGATCTAGGTTTTCAAGATATTTTCAGAATCAATAGTAGAGATGGAGATGATGCAACTTCTTCAATAAATTCTAGTGATAATACTCACACTGTACAACTGTTTTGAATGGAATTCGAAGGCTACATTCCAACTCAAAAGAAAGGGACTGTATAATTTTTCGATGGCGATAGAAACAAAACCTATATCAGCGCTTAAGAAGACCAGATGGGTGAACCGTAAGGATAAGGCCACGGGACTACTTCTTGATTTGATCTCCACTTATTTATGGTTTCATGTTTCCTCATGAAAGACCCCAAACAAGAATTGGACCACCTTGGAAGGACTCTTTGGAAAGCAGGATGAGATGTGAAGTCATATGCTTGAGGTAGAGTTGAATATCTTAGACCCTAAATTTTTTTATAATATACAGGATTTTTTTACTAAATTTAAATCTTTGCTATTGAGTTTGGGTGAATGTGGTATTGACAAGTCTACACAAGAGAAACAACTTTTCTAACAATCTTGGCCAAGATAGGACCAGAATACGATGTATATGTCTCCAATTTCCATTCTAGCAGATGTCTTTTTGGAGCAAATTATAAAACACCTATGATGGCTCAGTTCATTAATGAGTCTCTCACACAAGAGTAGAAAAAAATCATAGAAATGGTCCTCATCAAGGATCCCAAATCACATTCACTCACCATGCATGATGGAAAAGGATCATCCAAATAGAATGGGAAGGAGAAACAAAACAAGAAGGAGGGATATTCCAAACCCTTTAACGATTCTTCAGGTTCCAAAGACTCTTCAGATTCCAAGAAGAAGAAGGGAAAGTAGTGCACTTACTATAATAAATCGAATCATGAAGAATCCACATGCATGAAGAAACAGATCGATCTTATGGCATAGGTACTTCAACAGAACAACCTTGGAAACTTCATTCCAGAGGGAGTCAAGAAGCAGAAGGAAGAAGATCATGCTCCTAAGAAAGGTAATAATCATGCCATGGTTGAAATTAATTCCTCATCTGATTCATGGATTATAGATTCTGGTGCATCCCATCATATGGTAGCGAAAGAGGAAGTTTTCTCTTCTTTGATTCCATGCTCAAGACCCCCTATTCTCATGGGGGATGATACTCCAATAGGAGTAGCAGGAGAAGGGAGAGTGGAACTCCATAATAGTAGTTTTGAGAATGTTTTACATGTTCCAAATCTTTCTATGAATCTTCTCTCACTTTATCAAATCACTCAGAAAGGTAAAAAGGTTGAATTTACATCAAATTCAGTTTCAGTAATTGACATGCATGACAATTTCATCATTGCAATTGGTGAGGTGGATCACAAGTCAAGGTTGTATAAATTCACTAAGTTTTCTAAAGATGACTCCTCTATTCTACTTACACATAAGGAGAGTACTTTGCATGCACCTCCATTGAAACATGCATATACTCTTGTGCTTCCATCAATTTCAGACATCAAAGATGATTTCATACACTCATAGTATGTACATGGAAATAACCAGGCAGTACAGTGAGATAAGAAGCCAATGCTAAAGATTTAGCAGATGCCCAAGAAGGCATAGTTCACACTTGAGAGACAAGGTATCCTTGCATGGAATCCATTGGATTCGAGGAGGACTCGATCTCAGCATGAGGATCCTTCTCATGTACTTTCAGCTTCAGAACCTTTGATGCCCATGCATTGATATATGGTTCAATATATTGATCTACAAACCTACAATAAGGTTGTGGGAAATCCATTATGGAAAGAAGCCATGTAGGAGGAGCATGACTCTCTCCTAGAGAATCAGACTTGGCATCTGGTTCCACTTCCACCAGAAAGAAATATTTTCAGGTACAGATGGATCCATGGGATCAAGAGGTACAAGGCCCGAAATGTTTCCAAAGGACTTCATCATATCCATAAATATTTCTACATATTCACGAAGACTTTCAGTGAGAAAAAGTTTCATACTTTGAGGGATCGTCCTATAGTGAAGAACACAGTTGCCTAATAGCTGCCATTTTCTTCTTTTGATACATTATATTTTGAGGGGGGGTTTTGTTCCCACGCAGTTTTCCCTCTTTCCTCACTTTTATTCAGTGTTCATTAGTTGCATTGTACATGAGTACCTAATATGGCCTAGTAGTCGGGACTCGTTTTTTACTCCATAGTGATGTTCAAGGGGGGTGTTGGAGAAGTTTCTATTTTCGGCACACCAGTTCAATGGGAGTTAACTGACTAGTTCTATTTTAGACTTTCTAATCATAAGCCATCACTATTATGCATGCATTACTAATTATAGGATGCCATTTCCTATATGAGTGAAGATCATTCACTCATTGATTAGATCATAATATACATTGATTCTCATTATTCATGTTGTATATCTATTTATTTTCGTGATAAGATTTGTTTGTGTATGATTTAGATAGGTCTCTTGTGCAAGTTTCCATGAAACACTAAAAGTTAACCTGAAGAAGTTCAGATCTACATCGACCTCTTCAAAGTATTTCATGATATATTTTCTTGGTCATATGAAGAGATGTCAGGAGTCGACCCTCGCATTGTTGAACATGAGATTAAAACCTACCTAGATGCTAAACCTGTTCGGAAATGACTTAGAGTTGTTAATACTAGGAAGGTCCCTATTATTAAGGAAGAGGTGGAGAAATTTCTTAATGTTGGTTTCATCTACCTAGTTCCCTTGACTGAATGGGTATCCAACCTCGTTCCCGTGAATAAGAAGAAAGGAACCATCCATGTGTGTATGGAGTTTCGAGACCCGAATATGGCTTGTCCTAAAGACAACTTTTTGACACCTTTCATTGATCATATTCTCTATGAGTGTGTGCAAAGCAAGGGTTTTTATTTTATGGACGGATTTTCAGGATACAATCAAATTTAGATCAAACCCAAGGATCAACATAAGATGGAATTTATTTGTCATTGGGGTACTTTCGCATACCGAATAATGCTTTTCGGCCTTAAAAACGTCAGAGAAACCTTCCAATGATACATGACCTTCACTTTTCATGATCTCAAGAATATAGTCGAAGCTTACCTCGATGATCTTACTTCTCACTATCTCAAGAGAGTGGATTACTCTACCCACCTTTGGCTATTTTTTGAGAGATGTTGTTATTATCGCATCCATTTAAACCCTCACAAGTGAATCTTATGTGTTATTTCAGGTCATCTTTTAGGATTCTTAGTTTCTAAGACTGGGATCTTAGTAGATCCTTTGAAAGTTGAGGCAATACTTCAATTTCCTCCCCCGCGCAACATTCATCGGCTTCAAGGTTTATAGGCGAAAGCTAACTTATTATGTCGCTTTATAGTTAAATATGCCAATATTACTAAGGGTTTCATGTGTCTCTTAAAGAAGGACACTCTGTTTATATGGGATGAGCGAGCCCAGGAATAATTTGATGCTCTTAAGATAGCCTTGGTATCGACGCCTCTACTGAAGCCTCCAGACTAAAGTAGAGATTACTTACTTTATATTGCCACGTTTGGAGGGACGGTTGGTATGGGTCAAGTTCAGGAAGATGATGAGCTCCATGAGCACATCATCTACTACCTTAGTTGAAACTTAGTCGATCCTGAACTTAAGTACTCTCATGTTGAGAAGCTAGCCTTAGCTTCCATACACGCGGTTCAAATATTACAACACTATATATTGATTTTCAAAACTATCGTAGTTGTTGATGTCAATCCATTTCAATACATCCTTACTAGGAATATCATAGGGGGGGAATATAATAAGTGGATTGTCATTTTGCAAGAGTTTGACCTCGATATTGCTTCGATGAAATCCAATAAATCGCTAGTTTTTCCCAATTTAATATCGAACTTCCCTCGACTAGATGAGGATGTCATTCATGTCAATTATTTCACGGATGAACATATTTTCCTTATCTTATCATCAAAACCCTCTTATGGAGACATTTTGATCTATCTTCAAACCTTGAAGTTCTCTCAACATTTGTCGAGAGACGATCGATGGCGCATACGGCATCAAGCTAAAAACTACCTTGTCATCGACAACACTTTGTATCGTCGAGGTGTAGATAATATCTTGCATAGCTGCTTGACTCACGAAGAAGATGAGTATGTTCATAATGAATGACACAGTGGGTATTTTGATGGTCATCTATCTGGGCTTGCGACAACCCAAAGAATATTGCAAGCTCTTTATTTTTGGCCAACAATTTTTAAATATTACGTCGAAGCGGTCAAGAAGTTTCACCCTTTCCAGATGTTTGCTCGAAATATGCACTGGCATCTAGGACCTCGTCACTCGGTCATCATTGTTAGTCCCTTCACCAAGTGGGGGGTGGATTTTATGGATTGCAACCCAACTTCAATTGGAGGGAATCAACATATTATCATGGTCGTAGACTACTTCACTAAATAGGAAGACGCCATGCCTACTATTAAATATGATGGTAAGACTACATCATTTTTTGTGTTCAATAAAATTATAGCCCGATTTGGAATCCCGAGGGAGATTGTCACTAATCATGGAAGTCACTTTCAGAACGAAATGATGAAATAATTAGCATAGAAATTGGGGTTTAAACATGGTCATTCTTTCCCTTACTATACCCAGAAAAATGGACAAGTAGAGGCTATGAACAAGTCTCTCAAGACCATTTTTCAAAAAACTATCATCCAATGCAAATATGACTAGTATGTAATGTTTTACCCTATGCTTTGGGCATATCAAACCTCGGTTAATACTTCTACTAGTTTTTATCCTTTTCAGTTAGTACATGGTGTGGAGTCGATCCTTCCTCTTGAATGTGAAATCCCTTCCCTTAGACTGGGAGTTAATCTCCTACCTGAAAATTTCGATCTCTAAGAACACCTCGTACACCTAGAGCATCTAGATGAGAAGTGTCGAGATTCCTCTACGGATGTCGAAGTGAATAAATGACGTTTCAAGGCCCAGCATGATAGGTCTTTCTTTCCTTGGTAGTATGTTGAGGGTGACTTGGTCCTCCTATATTACCAATCTAAAGAATCATTGGTGGCAAGCAAGTTCAACCCCATGTGACACGGTCCTTATATTGTGCGACATGTTTTAGAAAAAGGAGCCTATGAATTAGAAGATTATGAAGGGAACATGTTGGTTGAGCCCATAAATGGACTCTACTTGAAAATATATTATGCTTGAGCCCCAAGCTTGTGCCTAACTCTTTGTATACCAATGTATCTTAGTGTATATATATCTTTTCCTTTTGTGTCATCGGCTTACTTATCAAGTTTTCCCTTGGTTGGCAGATGTTAACGAAATATTCAGTTTACTAAGGATTCATAGATGGTTACTATCATCATACACGAAACTTGGATTATGTTGCTTGGATCATTTACTCATGCGAGGATCAACTGGTGTCTTTAGGTCCCGTTTGTCTATGTCCATCAACAAATAATGTGGTTGAATATAGCGTTTTTATAGAGCTTTTACATGATGCCATTTGATATAGTGTTCGGTCTTTAGAAGTTCTCCTAGACTCCTAGTTAGTAGTATGTCAGTTTAAAGGAAGTTACCGTGTGTGAGACCCTACTCTACTCCGACGATTCTTACAGGTATGACTTTTGGAACGACATTTTGATTTTATTACTTATAATCACATACCTAGAAGTTCTAATTATGTATATGATGCATATGATAATTATGTTTTAGATTGTGATTTGTCACATAACTAAAGTAAATAAACCACATTCATCAATGTACACATTGTAATATATAATTAAAGATGAAGACCAATGTTTTTTGTATTTTATCTCTCCAAAAATTTGGTGTCATAGAACAAAATTGGGGCTCACACCCTAAAAATACATATATGGTCAGTAGATATAATGACCAGGTCATCTACGCATGTGGCGTAGGATGTGTATCATGATATCATATGACATTGTTTGCGAGATATCATAAGAGTCACACCCACGCATGGGGCACACCCACCACCTGTTTTCACATAGCCTCTGGCATATCCTCTACCTTAACCATAGGAATCTTGTGTGTCAAATGAGACAGGTTCCCCTGCACATTTTGAAGCACTCTCTCTGCATATCCTATTGTTGTCTCATCTCCTGGGTTCCTCCAGCGATGTCGTAGGAATTTTTCTGGTCGTCGTGAACCCACATCTGCACAACAAAGTAATTGTCAATACTTGATACCATCCAAAAATATTTGCATTTTTATTCTCTTTGGAAAACAAAAAAAATGAAATATATAAAAATATCTTTACCTATATCATCATAGGCAGAGCCTGGTGGAAATGGCATGTATGGATATCCTCTCTCGTCAATCCCTTCATAAGAGTAGTCGTCTAGGGCTATCACCTGTCGACGCCACCAGAAGAAGAACTCATCATTGTAGGGAGATGGCACCCTACCACCTCCCAACTGCCTCATTACCTCAATCCACTATGACATGGTTGGATCATGTGGTCTATGTGGAATGATCTTGACTCTAGGGCTCAATATTGGAACCCACTCAAAGAAAAAACTACACAAGATAGATGTGAACTCGAAGTTCCTCTTCCTACCTTGTTTGCAGTTTGTCAGTTGGCTCTTCATGTTATCTAGTACTAAGGTGCACCAATCATAAAATGTGGGTCATAAGAAATCCACTGAATAGAACACCGGTGGCCTCGATTCCTGGTGCAACGAGCCCGACCCCATGATCTGTGTAAGCATGAGAACGACGATATTCAAGCTCAGGTTGTTGATCGCCCTACTGGGGAGTTGGATCTTTACCTTTTCTATGTCTGCGACACAATGAGTGGTGATGTAGTCCTCTATGTTCATGCCACTCCCAACTCCCCAGGATTTGAGGTTCACCACCTCACCCCGACAAGACAATCCTATAAGGAAATAGATATCCTCGACTTCAATTCTCAATGGTTTCCCATCGAGGTTGAAGGCCTCTGTTTCTGGATCCCAAAAGTACACCAGCATTTGCAGAAGCCTAACTTGAGCTCTCATTCCTTTAAGATCCAAAAAATTGTAAATCCCACATATTTTTAGCGCTAATTGGACCCCTAGATATCTCTCCACTGCAGCATCAACTTCATCATATTCTCTTTTTCTCCATTCAAGTACCATCATGCAAGAATAAATCCATTTTTTGAGTCAAAACCTTTTAAAAATAACAATTTGCAAACTTGTACGTAGAATGTTGTGGTAACAATCATGTTTAGGGATGCATATACATGAGAATTATTTTCCTTTCCCACGTACATGCACACATATATGCAACTCGATGAACTACAACCCGCGTACACCCTAATTCCTAAGTTACGCCTTAAAAAAATAAAAAAAGTGGGACTAATTTGAAATTCTAAACCACTAGAAATGAAGAGGAGGGCATGAGTACTTACTTAGTCCAGAGAGTTGTCAATTTTGTCGCTCATATCTCCTTCAATCGACACTTGAAGATCATGAGAAAATTGGTCCAAAATGCACTATTTGGGTAAAAATGTGAAATGGTATGGTAAAATTGGTTATTTTTACTATTAATAGAAAAACAATTACCCACTTTACATAGTTTTGCTAATATTTTGACCTAGTGGACTAATAGTTCCGTGGAAGGATTTGGTTTTTGTGGTTTTATCCAGGGATTTTTGCAGTTTCTAGCGTCTTTTCGCCCTTTTGTGACTTCAACAGGTATTTTCTTTGACCAGCATATAGAATAGGTCATCACTCCATATTTCATTTTTGCATTATCCCATGACTGTGATCTGTATTCCTTAGGTACAAACCCATTTATTAGCAACACAAAACCTCATTACTTTTATTAGAAATGTCTTTATTGAATGGTAGAGGCTTATCAAACATGGATTCCCTAGTTAGAACCTTTGTGCCATTTGATTCCCATATTGTAGAGATTATTCCAGAAATATCGGGAGTCCCTTATAGTTCCAATATGACTTTGCGTTCAAGCCTCACATTCTTACTCATAAGAATGATGACCTATACCTATGGGACTCCCACCAAGTCATGTTTAAGATCTTTTCCGACTCTCTCAAAAAGAGAAAATATTGTCGAGTGAATTTGTCTCTTTCACACTCATTAATTGGATTTGAAAGGATGTCTATTTGATGTCAGTTTAACCCTTTTTCAGACCAAGTAGACCAATTTCAAAAAATGAACACGCTAGTCACTAGTGGCTAGAAGAGTTCTCCCGAGTATTGTTTTATACTTTTTCTGGACTACAGGACTAAAATTATGAAAAAGGACATTCTTTGGAGTTAAGTTGTAATTTGATATCATTATCTTGCTTGCAGTATTGAGCCTATTTCCAGTTCCCTCTTTCTTGATTATAAGCCCATTACCTCAGAAATTTGCATCACCAACGAAGCAGAGCCTTCTTTATATCCTTTGCAGCTTGACACCATGTACCCTAAGAGGAAACATTCCCCCGAGTGTCCATATCCTGCATGCACCTCCTTTCATTAAGCATAGGCATGTTCCATTGTTGGAACTAGTTGCTTACTCGTGACACTCATTTCCTCCTCTGTATCATAGCATTCATTTGTCTATGAAAAAACAAAAAAAGACAAGCGGGAAAGGAATATCATCTTATGTTGGAAGCAGTCATGTCTCCTTTGAATAGAGAAAAAACCTTTGAGTCCACTTGACATCCAAAGTTTGGTTTTATCATGACCTTAGGAATTTGAGCTCGTTACCCTGATTTTACTCCTTTGACTGGTTACTCTTCCAGTCCCTATGGACAGTTTCATTGATGCCTCCTTCATCAAAAAGTTTCATCATTGAGTCTATGATGCCAAAGTCCTCCATATGTCTCGTGATATTTTTCAAAGGAAGTCTATAAGCCTATGTCGGCCACTTCTTAGAACTCTTGAATTTGCATGTCAGTCATACCCTCAGTTTTTCTTAGAGTTACTTGAATTTGTAGTCCTACCATGCACCCTGGTCCTACTTTCATTATGGGTAGGTAACCTTGAACCCAACAATTGACATCTCCTCATTGGTCATTGACTAGGAGGTTTCCATTGTGTTTGACGGCAAGAAATCCATTCACACATTGGGATTTTTGGAGTTTCTTGGATGCCATTAGCCTTATTTGTGGTTTCCTCGCCTTTGTTGAAAGTTTTCCTTATTGGATTCTATTCAGAGGGTCTTTTCCGTGCCCTGCTTGCATCTAGTGCATGCGAAAGACGCACAAGGTCATTGGTTCTTGAACATGTTCTTCGTCCGTGTTCATCCAAATCATGAAGCTATTGTTTTGTACCTCATGTTGACTGATGAGAGATGCCTTAATTCTCTCCTTTCATTGGGTCTCCTTCCATAGACTTCATCTCATGTATTATGGAAATGAGGCCTAGAGTCCTATGAGTACCTAGAGGCTTGCAGTCATTAGTGGAAGGTTCTCTCGCCATCAACAGTTAGGAATGTATCAATGTCTCCTGATCGATGGATTCTTCAAGTGTTAGACCTCAACACTTTTATTTACACTTGTAAGAATGTACTTGGTTCCTTGATAGCTACTTTCTTTATCAGTAGGTTGTCTCGTGTTTGTTAACGATATACATCAATGATCGTTAATAAAACAAAGTCTCATTATGTTCGACCTCAACTCCTTTATTAACATGATGTATACTTTCACCTTTAGCAGATCGTGTAGAATACTTGAAAACATAAGTTTATAGTAGAAGATTTCCTCAGTTGTTGATATCATTCATTGGACCAGTACCTATATGACTTCAGTGATCATGGGAGATTAGATTGTACTCCATTGTATACATATATCTTCAAATTGATTTTGAGACTGGTATTCACTAGGCCTTGTTCATGACTATGACATCCTATAGCATGTATCTACTTTGTATTTCCTATTCATAGCCATGAACAGTTATTTGGTATATTTCCACATGGATCTACAGTGTAATTTAAATCGGAAGCCATGTGTACAAATTCATTATGGATTGTAATATTCTCTTGAGAAACAAGTTCGTCCAGTTAGGTCTCCATTACTCCACTTCTGGGAATTATAATGTATTTCAGCCATCGCAGATATGCCTATGACCTCACACATTGAGGGGCATCTATTATAGAAATATTTTCTTCACCCCATGAAACTTACTCAAAAGGCCTTTTCCATTTCCCTATGCAGACTTGAAGTCCCCTTTTTCACTTCCCAGAGCTAAAAATCATATTTGTCCACATATACGTTCCCTAACAGTTATATGGCATGTGTATATGCAAGTTTCACCACTACATCATGTGTACATCAAGTTTGATGCTCAAAATTAAAAATTGTGTTGGCTTTCCATGTCACGTCACGAGATCCATGATCCTTGACCTTCCATATACTAGAAACATTCTAAATCGGCCCTTCAGTTTCATTTGAAGGCTATAAATTGAGCCATATCCAAACCGTGGAAGGAGAGAGAGAATTCAACTTTTGAGAGAAAATTTACTCTAGAGAAATTATTCACTTCATATTGAGTCTGCATCCCTTTGTCCTTTAAATTCTGAACATATTTTTCAGCCCCCAAGCTCTTCCCTCTTTGATGGAGAACATCATTGTCTCTCTTATATGATCTTTCCTTTGGTCAAGGATTGAAGTGGTGGAGGCCCAGCTAGAAGGGACTTAGTTTCTCGGTTCTGAGATGTGTCGAAATGAAATTTTTTCATTCATACACTTATGTTGATCATATTTTAATAGAAATACTCTTTTCTCGTCCAATTGATGTCTTGAAAATATTTGAATTATTATTCCATGGGAGTATTTTTTATGAATGTTAATGGATTATGCTATTGTATGTGATAACTTTATATATTATCACCATATTCTTGTGTATATTGGTTATTGAGGACAAGTTGCAGGTATAGATATTTGAGTCGAGTGCTCAACAGTGATCTTCTTAGAACGTCTGGACAAGGTAGGCTCTTTATCTTGTCTTGTTAGCATTTTCATTTATATATCATACTTGGGATTAGAGTTGATTTCTGTAGTCATTTCCATAAGTTGTGGTTTATCCCTTGCCATAGATTGATTTTCCTCATAACACCTATTCAACAACTCTTACAAAAAATATATTTGAGGTTTCCACATTGTATTTTCTGATTAAACTTACCTAAGTGTTGGAACTAGCTCGATTGTTGGAATTGACAACCAAGTTTACTTGAGATCTACTGAAACAATAGTCAATTTGCAAGTTTAGAACATGACAGTTGATGCAGATACCACTGAATAGAATAAAAACAAAACTCCAACTACAGAAAGACAAGACTAGAGGCAAGGGATTGATTTATTATATATAACCAAATAAAAAATAAATAACATCAAACAGCATACTCCATCACACCATCTTTGTTGACATTACATTTGGCATTCAAAACTCCCACCACATTGTCAATGTCTTCTAGGACCTTTCTATTGTTTTTTTGGCAAGTAGCACTTTCTTATTAGGTGTTTCCATTGCAGGATTTTCCATTTTAATGCATATCTCTTAGAAATATAATCTAGGTTGGCACTTAAAATTATTGTAAGTTTTCAAGTCACTTGTTTACCCTTTGTTGTTGCATCTGGTTTGTAAACAATTCACCACATCTTCAGTCATTCACTGCTCTTTTCACTTGTTCATGATTATACCTTGAGGAAACATTCGTATCATGTCCATAGGTTAAGTTCTTATCATTTTGTCACTATATATTTCCTATGGTATTCATGTATTGGTTGGGGCAAGGCTTTTGAGGAAAGATTGCATCCCCCTTTGGTATTTGGATTGTAATTGATGATGTATTGAAATTATTTCAGACATTGTACTTGTGGCTTTGAATGAATGAGGATAGATACTTTCCCAATCCTTATTTCAGACATTGTACTTGTGGCTTTGAATGAATGAGGATAGATATTTTCCCAATCCTTATTTCAGACATTGTACTTGTGATAATTCCTTCTTATGATTGCTATGATGCACTTTAGATACAAAATATGATTTTTTCTCAAATAACTATCTTAAAATGCCCCTCTCTATGGCAGTGGAAGATGTTTGTGAAACTCAAAAAAAAAAAAAAAAAGATATGATGTGCATAATGTGGGTGATGGATATAGTGGGCCGTGCTTGTAGAGGCCATGGTAGACTTCTTACTATTATTAATCAATGTTTGGCCTTTTGGGAAAAAACACTTGTACTGAGTTAATCAAATATTTCTACCTTGATGTCAAGAAATGTTTGCAGTGATTCTAATAAGAATATGCATCCAAGGTTTGTAATGTTCATGGACAAGATTGGTTTAGTCCTTGGCAAGGATAATTTTCTCATTAGTTCATTGATGAAGACCCCACACATCACAATGCAGAACTTCAACAATCAACTTTGCAATGAAGTTTCTTCTTGTAGAATATGGCTGGGAATATGGGTTTTAGTTCTCAGATAGCAATCCAAATGTGAAACATACATACAAAAAGATTGAATGTGTAGAAATTGCTTTTTGGAAGTACACAAAGGATGGTCTTCTCCATTCTAAATATAAGACTTTGTTTCTGATGTGACGAGATAATTATGAGAATGACTCTTGTCTTTTTGTGAATCTTTGTTGTTTTGATCCTCTTAGTGGTTCAATCATTTCAACATTGAGGCTTGATCCAAGTGAAAAGGTAAAATTCACACATCTATGGAATGGTTGGGAGTGAAACAATTACAGTGGTTGGAGCATGGATCATTATAGGTTGTATTATCATGTCTAGTGGAAAAATTGAAATTAATAAAGGTTGTCTTCTTACTTTCCAAATAAAATATGTACATAGATCTAGTAGTGTTATGGCGTGCTCGAGTTTAGCATTGAGTTCAATTGTAGAAAAAAATTCTCCACTCCATTATTATATTGGTTATAATCAAGAATATGCAACTTACAGTTGTGGGGGTGGTGGTAGAGATGAAACAAGTTGCAAGGTTGTTAGGTTAAATAAGGTGCAAAATGGAAGTTGACATTGAAATGGAATGTTTCCTGGAATTGTCATTCATGTTTTCTTTTATCTTGAACAATATATATTGAATTTTGTTGGTAATAGTTTGTTTTTCTTTAGGTTTCCAACATATGCTCCTCAATGTCTAAAATGGTTCTTGTTTGTCAAGACATGCTTCACAATCACATGCATCAACGTTGATCAAAATAATATTTTTGTTGGGGATTGCAGAGATGGCATACTTTTAAAAAGATCACTTGAGAGAGTTGGAACAACTGTATTGTGTTCCAATTCAACATCTAGTTATTGATTGTGTCCTCGGGATTTGGATACTGTTGTTTTTGTGTTTAACGATACTTTAACCATGGAGGAAACTTTTGTTCTCTCTCTTGTCCAAATTCAATTGGAGGAAAATGCAAGTCTTTAACACACTTTGATCCTCAATTGTTGGTACCATATGGGTGAAGCAATCATGAATATTAAAAAGGGGTCATTTTCAATCAATGTTCCAATGGATGATGGGTTGAAGGAGTATAGTGGAAATGACATCATGTTAGATGGTGGTGTAGATATTGCAATTGTAGCTAGTACTCTCCTTGGTGGTGTGGAAACTAAAAATATTTACAATCAATCGCACACATTTTTTAGCATGAACTTGCACCCATTCATCTTTATCCATATAAACAAGAGGAAGGAGTGTGTATTACTTATTTTTACCATAGCTAGTCGAAACCAAAGTACACATTTTCTAGATAGTGAGTGTAATGTCCCCTTCCATTTGATCATGACGGAGGATGACTCAATAGCCTATATGACTCTCATGGGCTATAGTCAACAAGGGAAAAGGGAGTCAAGGAGGTTTATTTGGTGTCACTAGGTTAAAAGAATGACAAATCTTAAAAGTGACATTAAATAAAATAAATAATTATATTTAAATGGGATTGGAGGGAAAATAAAGTGAAGATTTGATTTGTTCAAAAAGGGAAAGATCTAGAAGGACTAAAGGAAGGATAAATAGAGGGGTAACCCTTCTCTTTAGAATTATGATATAATCTCTCATTTTGGAGTTCTCTTGGAGACATTGTTTCATTATGGTTTAGCAAAACCCTTCCATCTCAGTTTAGTTTTGGTGGTGCAATATCCACCCTAGCTAGACAAAGAGGAGGATTCATCTGAAGTCCTCATTTGAGTTCATTGTGGTGTTTGGTTTCATCCTAGAGTTTGGAGGCATATCATCTTGCGCAGGGTAGTTGAGGCATTTTTTCATAGGAGGTCGATTATCATATCTGCAGGTGCCAGGAGGGTTTCACGTATCTGTGGAAGGAAACATCCCCATGGGTTGAGCACAGGTTGTCCCATGAGGCCCTACTAAACATACCACAGTCGTCCCATGAGGACCTATGGGAATCAGGGATTACAACAGTTCATATGATCGGGTTTGTGAGGGTTTCATGATAAATTGGAGGGTTGCTTGCAGAGCAGACATTACTAGAGCAGAGCAGTGTAGGGCTTGGAGAGCCTTGGATCAATGGACATCATAGATTGGCATCATTCTAGGTTTTCTTGTCTTATTTCTGTAGTAGATTATGCAACTACTTGGAAACCATTAGATTTTTGTGATTAGGAGTATTCTGCAACTATTATTACAACCATTAGATATCATTGTATTGATTTTGAGATTTTCCATCCATAATAAGATGCCATGGATATCTACTGTATTTTTTGTGTAATGGATGCATGCAATATGTTTGACAATATTCCAATTTGAGCAAACTGTTTGTAAGAAGTTAAAAACACGATTATACAATTGTTTGGCACATTCACATAAGAAGAAATAACAATTTTGGGACAAAAAACATAATTTTCCCACCTAGCCTAATTGGGGACATTACAATGAGCTTGTTTGCATTGTAACTATTTTTTTGGTTTTGTGATGTTATTTATATTAATTATATGTTTAGAAAAGAGCTCACTTTTTGTTGGTGAGTGATCTTGTCATGGATGTCACCATGTGAGAGGTTATTGTTTGAGATTTTACCACTACAAATTAAAATTCCATTATGCAAGTCTACTAAAATTATTGCAATTTAGTAGTAAATGTGTTGGAATTTGAAAGTTTTATTTTTAACTTAGTTGAATTTGGGGAGCATAATGGTGAATTATAATGAGATTTCATTACTTTAAGCACTATTAGACTACATTACCATACTTAATTGGATGTGTTGGATTACTAACTTGACATATTTTACATCATCGGTTGGTCTCCTTCTTGATCATTTTACCTTATTCTTGCACCTGATTGCTATGCATAATATCATATCTACCCATACTTATGAAGCTAATGTGCCTAACAAGCTTGATTTTGTTAATCTTTACAATTTTCTTTGTTTTTAGTGAGTTAGAAATGGTTTAGACTAATCTTGTTGATGACAGATGCTCTTATCTCACTTCCAGTACTTAGCCTCTTGTTAGAAAAATAGGACTGTGGAGAAATAAAATAAAACAAATGCAGAAACAAAACACAGAAGATACACTATACAATAGAGACATAGATTTACGTGGTTCACCCAGTGTGGGCTACATCCACCAGAGAAATTGCCAGGCCCTTCCTTTATTATTATCCAGCATATGAAGGGATACAACCTACAACAAACCCACTGTAACTTCCTCTTCTTTCTCTCACAGTCTCCTATCTCAGAATACAATATTCGCCATCAATCATAGCCACAATACATTTCCATCATAAAAGAGAGTTTCCTTCTAGGGAAAAAAACCCTAACATAATCTCTATCGTTAGATCTGCAACCTTATAATGAATGGTCCATATTTACAATGAAATTACAATATACATTTACAAGGCAATTTTTCTTTTGGGGGCTTTGCCCATGAACCCCCGCTCGGGGCCCGCTTGCCCCCAAACCCCCTAATCGGGGGGATAGCCCCCTCGGACCCTGCAGAGGGGGTACCCCCCATTTTCACTCCCCCACGTGGAAGAGTGTACATACTTCTGGGGTGTAAATACTTCATGGGGTATAAACACGGTTGAAAGTAAAAGACCTCTGAATCAGGAAGATAATCAGGCTCCACAACCAACAATATCCCACTTTGAGACTGATCTCAACAACTCCACTGTTGTTATATATGTTGGACTCTGAACCTTCTTGGACCTGGAAAGTTTCTCATCTTCATCTTCATTCTTGAATACCAACTAAAACTGAGCAGGAACTCAGTTTCTCCCTGGTTACTCCCTTTGTTAACATGTCTGCAGGATTATTGTTAGTGTGTATCTTTTCCAACTTCAAATGTCCATCTTCCAAGGTGGATCATATGAAGTGGTACCTCAACTATATATTCTTAGTATTCGAATGGAAGGCTGAGTTATTTGCAAGATGAATGGCACTCTCACTATCACAGTACAACCTATTATTCTCTTGCTTCTTTCCCATTTCCTCCATAAACCTCTGTAACCAAATCATCTCTTTACTAGCCTCTATAGAAACAAAATACTCTGCCTCTATTGTTGAAAGTGAAACAACCTTTTGCAGTTTTGAAATCCAACTTACTAATGTTCCACCTATAGTAAACTCATACCCTTTGGTACTCCTTCTGCTATCTTTATCATCTACCATATCTGAATCAACATATCCTTGTAGAATAGTTTCTGAACCTCCAAAACATAATGCATGATTAGCAGTACCTCTAAAGTATCTGAGAATCCACTTTACTGCCTCCCAATGTTCTTTACCTGGATTGTTCATATATATGTGCATAACTCCCACTGCATGTGCAATATCTGGTCTTGTGCAAACCATTGCATACATCAAGCTGCCAATTGCTTATGAATATGGGACCCTGAACATGTATTTATCTCCTCCTGTGTCTTGGGACACATTTCCTTAGTTAATTTGAAATGGATGGCCAAAGGTGTACTAACTGGTTTTGCATTATGCATTCTAAACCTCTCCAATACCTTCTCTGTGTACTCACCCTGAGACAATGCCAGTTTGCGATTTTTCCTGTCTCTTTTTATTCTCATACCAAGGATTTTCTTTGTAGCACCCAAATCCTTCATCGCAAATGAATTGGATAATTTATTCTTGATCACATTTATATCCTGCATATTAGACCCTGCAACAAGCATGTCATCTACATACAATAGCAAGATAATAAAGCTTCCATTTTCTAGCTTTTTAAAATAAACACAGTGATTAGAATGGCATCTACTATAACCTTGTTCTGTCATAAACCTGTCAAACTTCAAATACCATTGTCTTGGAGATTGCTTTAGGCCATATAAGCTCTTCTTCAACCTGCATACTAAATTCTCCTTCCCTTTGACCTCATACCCCTGTGGCTGCTGCATATAAATCTCTTCCTCCAAATCCCCATGGAGAAAAGTTGTTTTTACATATAACTGTTAAAGATGCAAATCTTCTACTACCACAAGACTTAAAATAGTTCTAATTGAAGTCATTTTAACAACGGGATAAAATATTTCATCAAAATCTATAACTTTCTTTTGTGAAAACCCCTTTACAACAAGTCTAGCCTTGTACCACTTTTCTCCTCCATCTTCTTCCTTCAACTTGTAAACCCATTTATTCTACAATGCTCTTTTTCCTGCAGGCAACTGAACCAAGTCCCAAGTATGGTTATTTACCAAGGAATCATTTTCCTGTTTCATGCCTTGATCCCACTTCCTTTTGTTGTCTACCTGCATTGCCTCTTCATAACATTTTGGTTCACCAGAATCAATCAACAATAAATAATACAATGAAGGAGAGTATCGTTCAAGGGGTATAATTAACCTGGTAGATTTTCTAGCAACACTTGCAGGTGTTTGAGGTACCTACTGCTCCTGTTGTTGTACATTTTGATTTCCTGGTTCCTTTGGAATTTCTTTTCCAGTGATCTCATCAAGCACTGTGTATTCTTGTTTTTCTTTT
>ML792165.1:124591-138390 GCA_009831015.1 Picea engelmannii | reverse complement strand
TCATCACCCAAATGAACCTGTCCAAAATCACCTTGAACATAATCTAGAAAATGTTTCCTATGGGGTGTGGCTTGAAATGAAGCCCCTGAATCTACTACCCAAGACTCAGAAATATTATCTATAGAAAGAATCAAAGCATCTTGTAACACATCACCTATTACATTTACTTCCTGATTTCTCTCCTGCTGTCCATCTCTTTGTTTCTTTGGAGCTCTGTAGTCTTTCTTTAGATGTCCTTTCTTCCCACAATTCCAGCACTCTATCTTTCCAAGTCTGGATTTGGATCTGCCCTCCTAGAATTCCCACGGTTCCCGAAACCCTTTCCTCTATCCTTTTGTCTTCCCCTGTTCTCCATGTTCAATGCATTTCCTGATGTCTCACTTGTGCTTTTTTGTCACATTTACTCACTAAGGATAACACCAACAACATCATCAAATTTTAAAGTATTTGAACCAGAGACAAAGTTACTTACAGCCATGACCAAGCTGTTCCAGCTTTTTGGAAATGAGCACAAGATTAGAAGAGCTTTGACCTCATCATAAAAGTTTACTTTTACATAACTTAGTTGATTAGTAACTGTATTAAAATCATTTAAATGATTTGCAACAGACCCACCTTCCGACATCTTCATATTAAATAATCTCTTCATTAGAAATACCTTATTGGATGCCGAGGGTTTTTCATACAATTTGGCCAATGCGTCCATCAAACCCTTCATTGTCTTTTCTTTGGAAATATTGAAAGCCACTGATGCTGCCAGGCTCAAACGTATCGTTCCTAGAGCCTTTCTGTCAAGAATCTCCCATTCTTCGTCCTTCATAGCCATCGGCTTCTTTTCTATTCCGTCTAATGGTAGGAATAGATCCTTCTGATATAAATAGTCTTCCATCTGCATCTTCCATAACCGGTACTTTTGGCCATTAAATTTCTCGACCCTAAACTTTCCATCTTACGACATTGCTCCCACTCGAACCAGGAACGCTCTTTTCCTACGAGTTACCTTTCACTCTAATACTAGTTGTTAGAAAAATAGGACCCTGGAGCAATAAAATAAAACAAATGTGGAAACAAAACATAGAAGATACACAATACAATAGAGACACGGATTTACGTGGTTCACCCAGTGTGGGCTACGTCCACCAGAAAATTGCTAGGTCCTTCCTTTATTATTATCTAGCATATGAAGGGATACAACCTACAACAAACCCGTTGTAACTTCCTCTTCTTTCTCTCACAGTCTCCTATCTCATAATACAATATTTGCCATCAATCATAGCCACAATACATTTCCCTCATAAAAGAGAGTTGCCTTCTAGGGCAAAAAACCCTAACATAATCTCTATTGTTAGATCTGCGACCTTATAATGAACGGTCCAGATTTACAATGAAATTACAATATACATTTACAAGGAAATTTTTCCTTCGGGGGCTTCGCCCCTGAACCCCCACTTTCTCCCAGACCCCGCAAAGGGGGTACCCCCCCTCTGCACTCCCCCGCGTGGAAAAGTGTACATACTTCTGGGTGTAAATACTTCATGGGGTATAAACACGGATGAAAGTAAAAGACCTCTGAATTAGGAAGATAATCAAGCTCCACAACCAACACCTCCATGATTGGCATATCCACACATCTTTGGGGAAAAATCCAGAACTTGGGTTTTGTCACTAGAACCCTCAACATGGTATGGTGTTCATCAGATTGCACCCAGGTCCAACATGGAAGCCTCCAACCTATGGTCAAATGTCCTAAGTCAAATATGTGTCAAATTAGCAGTAGTGATCTTCCTGCGCAATTTTTGAGTTGATGAAGATGAATCTTGAAAATCTAAAACATGGGTTTTGTGCAGAATGTCCTCATTTGAGTGTTGAGTGAGTGGTTTTCTCAGAAAGTACATGGTTTGGGAGATATGGTTATTTCTCTAAAGTGTGTTTGCATAGATTTGTTGTTGTGATCATCTTCTCTAATGTTCCAGACAAATGGATGCACCTAGAAAGCAAGGAGATCGACTCAAGCTATTATCATCTCTTTCATGTTATGTAAAACGATTTGTAATCATATATTGAGTTATCTCTACAACTAAGATCCACCAAACATGAGGTAAACAATATATTGTAATCTATTTATGTTTTGACAGTTCTAGCTTGAGGGAATTAGTTTTGATCCACTCCATTGCTCTTCTATGTATATATACAACCATAGAACAGAGGAGGAGGACATGATTATTGTAATAGGGAGTGGAATCCATGCTTGGATACTTGTAATCTCCAATTTCATTCCATAATTATCAACTGTTAATATTTTGTTCTCGTGCTTGAGTGTCACTTAGTTTGTAAGTTTTCACATAGAATGTGCTAGGTTTGGCAGGGCCCCCATTCCTTAGCATGCGTTGTGTTTATTTATTTTCAGTTAGCTACTAGATCTGATTTCCATTTTCATATTTGTTAAGTGCCTTTTGTTTATCAGTCTTTTGATTTAGCTAAATATATGCATGAAATTGCTCAGAACCAAAGATCATTGTTGTAATTACATTTGTTTGGAAGTACAAGAACATTTGGACTTATCCAATGAAAGATTTTACTCAAAATTGATTAAGTGTAATTGACATTCATGGTGAATCGCTAGCATTTGCCTCTATATTTCTTGTAGCTTTCAAGCTTTGTATTTCCAATTCTCAATCTCATTCGCAAGCTTTCTTTTATATTTGAGTTGACTATAGAAGTTGATTATCCACTAAAGACTAAAGGATTGATATGTTTTATAAGTGATCACAAGAACCCTTGGGAAATATTGTGGTTTGTGCCAAGACAACATTTGAGTAACCCTCGTCCAGTGATACAACTATGTGGTGTAGTTTGGTTTGCCAACATTTCTTTGATAGGTCAACATAGGTTCTAATCCGACATTTCCTATGCTTGCATATCGAAGTCTGCAAACTCTCGAATTGATAGATTTAATGTCAAGGATTATGTATATAAATAACCCAACAAGATGTAAGGAAATATAATTTAGTAATGAAGAAAAAAAAATCCTACCATGGAGTTTTTTTTTTCAAACCTGGATTCACATCACAACGATAGTTAAATATCTCCAACACATTTCATGTTTAGCTTCACAACACAAACTATAAGCTAGTATTTTTAATACTTTTTCATGCTTGGCTTCAAACACAACTATATGCTAGTCTCTCTAAGACAGTACACCCAAATTGGCTTTAAATACCTTGAGCTAAATTCTACGTGTGACATGGCTTTTAATATTACCTCTCTAATGAAGTTTGAAGCATGAAGAGATTTTAATGGTTATTCTGGAGAGACATATGTGACATTCATCAAAGTCTAAACAATCATTGCTTTTTTACTCACTTGAATTTAATTTTCTTATGTGGATGTATATGTTAGTGTACAACCTTTTTAACGAATAATTGTCTAAGTGGTATCTAGGTTATTTACTTCATTTTTCCTTATCATTTGTGGTCGTTCTTTGAAACCAATTGAACAATTTTCCCTCGATGGATTCATAGTAGACATAAGCATAAGCACGAACTTCGAAACAATAGATTGATTCTCTAAAATAGCAAAAGATTACACTTGAAAACAATAACCCATTTGGATGATGCTTTAAAAGAGTGCATGAGCAACCTTCACATGTAAGAGAGGAGAAAGAATACAAAATTCATGAAATTATGGTCAACTAGACAAGAGTACAAGAGAAATCATATTTAAATTTGAGGTGAAAATAATGATCTTAGAACAACCACTTCTTTGGGAAGGAGCATATCCAACTTTTATTTAAAGCTCTTATAAAATCTAGCAACATTTTTGAGGAAGGAATTTGTTGTATATGAAGTCCAAGGAAGGAAATTGTTAAATTGTTAAATAAAATCTGGTAACATTTTTGAGGAAGGAATTTGTTGTATATGAAGTCTAAGGAAGGAAATTGTTAAAGAGAGAGTCATCATAAACCTCTTATTTGAAGCATTTGGAGAGGAGTAATAGTCTACAAACTTCACCTGGATTGATGAAAGAGAGAATCCTCCATTTACAACTCTCCAACAAGTCTGGTAGATTTATTTCAAACCCATGCTCATGCTAAACACTAATAAACAACAACGGAGCAAAAAATTACAGTAGAATGGGTAACAAAGACATTTGAGAATGGGTAACAAAGACATTTGATCTCCAAATCCGTATTCTTAATTTATTTTCTTAATTTATAATTTCCTTGATTCAAAATTATAATGTAATTTTATTTCTTTAATACATGCCGTTTTTATTTAAATATCAAATTTCAACTATTTACACTTCTCAATTGATAAAACATGAAAATACATGGACACACGACGTAAATGAAGAAGCCGTAAATAAATCTTCTTTTAAAAAGATGCCTTACCAAAATAACTATGACATCTTTATTAACGTTTAATAAAAATAAATATTGTGAACTCTATAATTATAAATAACATATAATTTGAATAATCCCTAAATGTAATGTATTATATATTTAAATACGCAAAATTTTGAAATAACGTTTCAAGACGTCTTTCATTACATTAAATTTTTTTATATTTTTTAAATGTATATTAAATTGAATTTAAATATTAATAAATAGGTAAAAATAACTTTTCAAAATTTTAGTAGGTGTTTTTTTTTATTCATCAAAATACATGTTCATGACGCTCTTGGCTATATTTCCAAATTGTTGATATGGAAACTCTTAATCTAATTTAAATTTGTTTTATTTTCACTTTCTTTGTTTTTAAAAGAAAATGTTATGAATAAATTAAAAGTATAGCCATGAGGTTATCCTTATCCCTAGTGGTTGACAATATTTTTATGGAACATTTTGAGGATTATTCCTTAAACAACGTTCATCTAAAGTCCAAGTGTTGGTTTTGGTTTGTTGTTGATACCTTTGTCATTTGACCTCATGACCATTCGTTTCTGAATTCCTTCTTTGACCACCTTAATAACATTTCTCCCCACATTAAATTCACTATGAAAATCTAAAATGAGAACTCTTCCTTTTTTTGTTATTCTCATTTTTCATCAACCTGATGGTACCCTCACCCACCAAGTTTATCGAAAAAAGACAAAGCGAGAAAGATACCTTCAAGCCCATTCCCACCACCACCTAACCCAAAAAATTATCGTTATCAAAACTCATATTTCTCGAGCCATTCAAATCTCTGCTCCCCATCTCCTTGAGAAAGAAAAATCTCACCTCACGAATTCCCTCCTGACCAATGGTTACTCAATCTACCAGATTAACAAAGCCTTTCCTTCATCCTCCATTCTAAATCTAAACACTCTCCTTTCTCTACACCACCCTAGCTCTTATTTCCCTCCCCTACTTCCATGGAATTATTCATCATATTTTAGAGATCTTATCCAAAATTAATATTAAAACTCTTTTTAAACTACATAAAACCCTTAGGCATCTATTTAGAAGCATTTAGGATAAATCTGACCCTATGCTCGGCCAAGGAGTTTACCAAATTCCTTGTTCCTATGGCAAATCCTACATCAGCCAAACTGGTATATCAATCAATACTCATGTTAGAGAACATACAGTTGACATGTTCCACACCCACATCTCTAAGTCAACTATTGCAAAACACTCCCACAAGTCAAAACACCTAATTTGTTTTGACCAAACCAAATCCTTGCATCAATACCCCATTAGTCCTCTTGTATCATTCATGAAGCTCTCAAAATAAAAAACATCTTAACAATTTTAATCGAGAAGATGACTACAAACTTAGTCATTATTGGAATCCTCCTATCTATCATCTAAGTCAATAGGTCTTCTCTCTCTTACTAATCCAATCTTATGTTTCGCCCTGGATTCCTTATATCTCTTCCCTATTTTGCTTCCCTATCTAGCTTTGGAATTCTGATCTCTACCTCTTGTAGGCAATCTCCTTCTCTAACCTCTATAGTCCCCTCCTCTTTTTCTTATTCTTCTTCCTTCATTTAGTTTTCCACTCTTACCTAGTCCATCCTTCTCTCATTCTCGGCCCCTTCCCTTTCTCATATTAACCTTATCTCCAATGTGTCTTCAACTTCTATAGAGACCATATTTTTTCCTTGTACATAATTTTATCCTTCCAATATTTCCACCTTGTACTTAATTTCCTCCCCCCGACCTTCTCTATTTAGTCCCTCCTTCTCTCCTTACCTCATTCTCGCCCCTTCTCTTTGCATTATTTCGAATTTATTTTATACCTCCTTTAGCCTTGATCTTATTACCCCCGACACCCTCTCCCTCTCTTTTTCAATTTCCATTATTTAGTAAGTTAGATAAAATTTTAATTGTTAGTTTTATTTTTACTTTATACCTCCCTATCCATTTTGAGAATATTTTAATAATATTTCACAATAGATATTAAATTGTATATCCTATATAATCTAAACTTTAGTGCATTCTTTTCTATTAGTCGTGCAACTTTATATGTTTCCTTGATGATGAGTGGAGTGCCAACTCGAAACTTTGGGCATTTCGAAACTATTACACAATTCAACTTCTAGAAGTTTTAAGCATCAACTTTTCAAAACTTGTGTATGTGTGAAAATGTTATTATGACAAAAACATTGAGATTCAACTTATCAAGCACTCACTCAAGAACGAATTATTCACATAATCATTGAGAAAGTCAAACGACTCTAAGTGTGCAATAAAGAACATAATTTACTAAGTTATTAGCATTTTTTTCCATGTAACTGATTATCATTTGTTATGATTAACATGGTAGAGCACTGTAAACATATATTATTGTTAATTGAGTTTAATTTGGGTAGTTGTGAGAAGTGTTATCCTCTCCACCCAAGTACAATTCTCAAAAGTAATATGTTAAATTTTTAATAAGTGCATTATTGTAAAACTTCGATCTTTATTTTTTACTTAACTTTATACCTTGAAAAATCTAAAATTTACCATACATACTCACATTGAAGAGGAAAAGTGCTCAAAAATTTTCCTTAAAATATGTTACTTTAAAAACAAAACAAAAAACTACCTTTTTATAAACTCAACATTGGAGAATATGGTGTTCGATGTGCATCACATACACATCAAATAATATAATATATCATAGTAGATACACAGTATACCTTATATCCCACATTGTACATCACTTACATTATACCTTATATCCTACATTGGACATCAGTGCAAGGTACTTACTACTCACCCCATCTTTAGTGAAGGATGCCTTACAATTAAGAATCTACCTCTTCAAGGTTTCAAAGAAAGAAAATGTCATCATGATATGGGTGGATAAAGCACCTAAAAGTAAGAAATGAGAGCGATCCATGTGCTCAAAAGAGAGAGTAAAAAAGGAAGGAAATTCACCCACTCATTAATGCTCTTCTCCACTAACACGTGTCTTCTTTATGAATTCTGTTATAGACCTTTTCCTTGCGATTCCTTTTCTTTGTATAGTTAAACAAGATGGACACGTGGAAAAACCAAGGGGAATAGTGGGGTCTTAAGATGGTGTGGGGAAGGAGGCATACTACGTATAGGGATGTTGATGGATACGTGGCAAAATTTAGGTCCGCAAAGTGGGATCTTATCATTTATATGATAGGCATACGTAACGTACTTGGAATCATTTTTTTTCATTAATAAAAATGACACGTGACGATCCACGATGAAGTTTGAGCCATCTATTCTTTCCCATCTCACTACTCCCATTTCCCACCGCTTAGCATTCTTCACTTTAATGTTTGATGGGTCCCCTCCAAAGCAAGTGTTCATGGTATGGTTTCATTGGCAATTTATTTAGGTGGGTGATTTTTCCCATAGGTCTTTCATGGTATGGTTTCATTGGCAATTTATTTAGGTGGGTGATTTTTCCCATAGGTCTTTGATATTAAATGGTGGTAGTTTATCATGACACTCAACATTTTTTTTTATTCGCTAAGCCTCTACTCTTTTATTTTATAAGCTAAGCCTCCACTCTTTTATGAGTGGTTGAAGGGAGGTTTTAATTTTGGTATGTAGAGGAATGAGAAAAGAATTTTTTATTTACACCATCAAATTTAGGGAAGGGGAGATTATTATTCTCCTCACAAAGAAGATGATGAAGGAGTAGAGAGCGCAACAAGGAAGAATTGAAGAAGAATGGAGTATATAAGAAAAGAAGGAATGAGAAGAGGGGAAATATGGCAACATCAATTCAATAAAAGAAATCTTGGGCTATTTTTTATGTTTATTTTGATATTTTTTTTGGTTGAGAGTCGAGACTAAGATCAATCGACACTCCCTTTTAGTATTTAGAAGAAATTATTAATTAGTTTTATGGGTGGTTTAAGCACAATGAAGTATATATTTGTAATTTCATACATTTTAAGTTTAATTTATAGAAAGTGTTGGTTCTGCAAATTTAAAATTCTCCCCTAAGTATGCTCGAGTCTTAAAAGTATTTGTGTTTCCATTTGATAGGTGTGTTCTCTGTGTGAATTTAGTATTGGTAGCCCTAGTGGTTGGTGGTGGTGCATGGCTTACAACATTGCATTAGTTTGGTATCAAAGCGAGCTAAGACCTATTTGTGAATTAAAGAATAATTCCAACCAAGGAAAGCTCGTTGGGTAGAATTGTTTTGGAAAAAAACTCAATTCTAGCAAGGGAATTTACTGGATAGAATTATAATAGGGATAATTTCAGAAGAAAGCAACAGTATGGCACATAAAAAGGGAGTAAGAATACCAATATGGGTCAGAGGGAAGCATAGAGGAGATGGAAATGAAATCATCCAAATGTTGAGGGCCATGTTAGGTAGGATGGATCCCATGGAGGTAGCTTAGAGAAGAGGCACTACAACATAAAATTAGGATGTGACTGATGAGGAGAGGGAAGTACACACTTCATGGGAGGAAGTTGAATCCCCAGAAGAAAGGATTATCAAGGCATTGATAGATTGGATAGGTAGGTTAAAGATGGAAACCCCTACCTACTCAAGGAACTTAAACCAAGAAGAGTTGATTGGTGGGATTGGGTACATGGAGAAATTGTTTGAATTTGAGCAAGTTGAAGATCCCAAGAGAGTGAAACGTGCATGTACAAAGCTAAAGGGGCATGCATCTTTGTGGTGGGATAATATGCAACTAAACAAGTAGAGAAGAGGAAGAGATAAAACTAAGGCATGGAGCAAGATGATTCCCAACTTAAAGGGTAAATTTATGCTAGTGAATTAGTCTTCAAAGTTATTCACGAAGTTGAAACAACCTAAGGAAAAGGAGATGATGGTGAAGGAATACACTTAAGAATTTTACAAGTTGTCCATTAGATATGGACAAAGTGATGAGGGAGATGAAAAATTTTCTAGATACATTAATGGCCTCTATTATGTTATCCAAGTTGAGTTGAGCATAGTGAGAATTCAATTACTTGAAATGTATATCAACTTTCCTTGAAGGCAGAAGAGACCTCAAGAAAGAAACCAAGTTCCCACTATAAACGAACAAGAGGTAGAGGCAAGAACATGACTAGAAGAGGACAAAGCAGTGGAAAAAAAGAAGAAGACACATTGACAATGATGTAAATCAATGAGCTAGAAGAAATTATGAATCCCTAGAGGTTGGAGAACTCCTAGAGGTAGAGGAGGAAGATTTGGAGGAACATGCTTCAAGTGTGGAGTGCAAGGACATCGAGCATATGGGTGTCTAGAGAATTTAAATGCTAATAGAAGGAAGATGGAAAAACACATATTGCTTAAGGAGTTGAAAGAAAAATGGGATCAATTTTTGGAGATAACATTGATGAAGTGTAGCAAGAACATGGGGAAAGTATTATGTTCTTGAGAGTGTTGTTGAAGTTAGAGTGCTAACATAAGGAGAAAGAGTTGGAACAATAGAATGTGATTTTTATAACTAAATGCAAGATTGGAGGTAAGTGTTCACTTATTGTAGATGGTGGTAGCACCAAGAACTTGGTATCTAAGGAAGGCATGGAGCAATTAAAGTTGAAATTAACCTCGCATCCAAATGCATATCGAGTCTCTTGGTTACAAAAGGGACACCATGGAATTTTGTCAGAGTAGAGCTTGATAAATATCCATCTTGGGAATTATCAGGATTAAGTATTGTGTGATGCAGTGCTAATGGATACCTACCATTTGTTGTTGGGGAGGACTTGGCAATTTGATCAAAAATTTGTTCATGATGGAGTAAGAATATTTTTCTATTAGAGAAGGGAAGAAAGAATTTTAGAGTGCTTCCCATGAAGGTGGAAAAAGGAGACAACATCACTGACAATATTACAACAATGATAGTAGAGTGGTGTTATGCACAAAAAAGTAGTTTTTGAAGGAAGAAAGAAGGGTAAGATGTTGCTTTTCCATTCTACCAAAGAATTTGAGTTTTAAAGAGAAAAGAAATGACATAGAAATAGAGATTAGTGTGTTGTCAATAGTATTTAAGGAGGTTATTTTAGATTATTTGTTGAATGGATTACCACTTGTGAGGATAATTTCCCACCAAATTGATTTTATTCCAGATTTAATTCTACCAAATACAACATGGGATAGATTGACCCCAGCTAAAAGTGTGGAGATCAATGGGAAAGCTTATGAGTTATTGGATCAAGGATTGATAAGAGAAATATTGAGCCCATGTGCAACACTTGTTGTACTAGCACCAAGGAACGGAGGAGAATTCCAGACGTGCCTTGATTTAGGGCCCATCAATAGGATTGTCATCAAGTATTAGTTTCCATTACCAAGAAAGGATTATTTAATAGACTATTTGAGTGGAGCGAAGCGTTTCACAAAGATTGATCTAAAGAGAATATATCACCAAATTTGAATTGATGAAGGAGATGAGTGGAACACATCCTTTAAGACAAAAGAAGGACTGAATGAATGGCTTGTCATGCCATTTGGGTTGATGGATGTGCCCAGTATTGTTATGATGATAATGAATGAAGTATTGGAACCTTACTTGAGTAAGTTCGTGGTTTTTTATTTAGATGATATATTAATCTTCAACACAACAAAAAACGAGTGCATGAGTCATTTGAGGTAAGTGTTGGAATAGTTGAATCATGAGAAGCTACTCATAAATCTACAAAAAAATTCCTTCATGAAAGAAGAATTATTCTACTTGGCATTCGCAATATCTCTAGATGGGTTGAGAATGGATCTATAGGAAGTAAGAGAAATTGTGGGGTGGACAATTTTGAAAAGTACATTTGAGGTAAAAATATTTCATGGATTAGTTAGCTTCTATTGAAATTTTATTATAAATTTTAGTGGCGTATGTGCACCAATGATGGCATGCATAGAAAATGAGAGTTCCAATGGAATGCAAAAGCATAGAAAGGGATTTGAATTGTCGAAAAAAAAAATCATTGAGAAACTAGTCTTGCATTTCTTAGATTTTGGAAAGTGTTCTGGTGGATTGTGATGCAAACAAGACAACATTTGGAACAATGCTTCATTAATATGTAAAGCTAGTTTCATTTGTCAATGAGAATATAAACAATGAAAAGAAAAGGAAATATGTGTATGATCAATAGTTATATGCCATCATACATGTGTTAAAGAAGTGGAGACATTGTTTTCTACCTAAGGAATATGTTCCTTATATTGATCGTCAGGCACTAAAATATATAAACAACCAAGCAAAACTAAATCAGTGACACATCAAATGAGTGGAATTCTTGCACAGTTACAAATTTGTGTTGGAGCATAGGTCTAGGAGATCAAACATGGTTGTTGATGTGTTGAATAGAAGGACAACATTATTGACTACTATGACAGTGTAGATGGCAGTGTTGGAAGAAATGAATAAATTATATGAAAGAAATGTAGATTTCATTAACGCTTGGAAGACTAGAAAAAAATCATGGAGTGGTGATTGCACTTCATACTTGGACTACCTTATCCAAGAAGGGTTCTTGTTTACAAATTAGAAACTATGTATTCCAAGAGGGTCAATGACAGAAAACCTCATTCAATAGTTGCATAATGGTGGTTTGAATGGCCATTTTAGCAGGGACAAGACATGTGTATTAGTTGAAGAACACTATTATTGGCCCGTGATTCCCAAGAAAGTGAAGAAGTGGGTTGAGATCTATATGATTTGATAGAATATTGAGGGAAGAATTCAAAATACTAGATTATACACATTTACATTGCCAATACTAGAAACACCATGGGATGATATCAACATGGATTTTTGTTGGGTTGTGAAGAACCCAAAAAGGTAATGATTCTATATTCGTAGTTGTTGTCAGATTTTAAAAAAATGGCACATTTTGTTCCATGTAAGAAAACCATTGATGCAACAAACATAGCTAATTTTTTCTTTATAGAAATTGCTCATTTACATTGTTTTCCTAGAAGTATAACCTCAAATAGAGACAACAAATTTATTGGTAATTTTTGGAGGACCTTGTTGAAGAAAATTGACAAAAAATTGTAATTCAGTTCTACATAACATCCACATACTAATGGAAAAACTAATGTATTCATCATGAGCTTTGGAAATCTACTATGATATTTGATTGGAGAAAAAGTAGGACATTGGGATTGTTACAAGCTAAATTTGCATACAACAATTTAGTGAATAGGTCTACAGGAAAGAGTCAATTCTAAGTTGTGAATAGAATATCACCAAGAGGGGTCAACAATTTGTCAAGGTCACCTAAAAATAAATATGAGTGCATATGTAGAGTCATTTACTAAGCATATGAAGGAAGTGCACGAGTAGGTGCAACATCAACTACATCGAAGAAACCAAGGATATAAGCAAATGGTTTATATAAAAGGGAAAGTAAACAAGTTTGACGAAAGAGACCTTGTGTTAACACATTTGAGGAAGGAAATATTTCTTAAGGGAACCCATAATAAGATGGAAATGAAGAAGATAGCACCTTGTAAGATTTTGAAGAAGATTTCAACTAATGCTTATGTCATTGAATTGTTTGAATGTTTGTATATTTCACCAACATTCAACATAGTTTATTTGTATGAATTCCATGAAGGCATGGTGGATGACTATGATTATATCATTAATTGGAAGGAGTAGATTGCAAAGCATGTAAGGGATGAGATTGTAGTAATTTTATAAGAAAGGATTGCTAGAAGAACCATAGGCCAAAGGACAAAAAAATATTTAGTTAATTGGGAAGGTAAAGGATTAGAAGAAGTCACTTGGATCTCAAAAGAAGAGTTGGAATGGATCACTTAGCCTTCACATGATTGTTCTATCAACCATGTGAATAGGAGCTCATTTTTATTTTTACCTGGAGAGTTTGATGAAGGGACATCAAATCAAATCGAGGGAAGAATAACAGTAAAGTCACATGTATCTTTTCGTCTAATGGTTCTAAAACATTTTTTGGGGGATGATAAAGGCTTGGCAATGGAGAGTGGTGAAGCCACCAAATGAGATTTGAACATTTGTGGGTTCTAATTGAATGAAAAAAAGGCTTTCATAGAGTCACTTTTTTGTGAATACACCAAGATTTCTTGAGTCTTCAAATCTCTCTCACCAATAGCACTTACCTTGTTGTGTTTTTGTATTGGATTGTGAATGAAAAGGAAGTATTTGTTGATTCATATTTTTTATCAGTTTTGTGTTTTCATTTAGCCACTCTTGGGATTTATCTGTCACTATTTGTAGTATTCCATATATAGAATAGTATGCAGAACATAAATATTTTAGCTAGAAATGGTAGAACAACAATGATATAACCAGAATAATACCAGAAAGAGCACCTTGATGAATGATATAAATGTTCACTTGCCTCTTTGAGGGGGAAACCTCCATCATAATAGAGCTCTATTACAATA
>ML792165.1:92894-103253 GCA_009831015.1 Picea engelmannii | reverse complement strand
GAGATGGTTGTGTATAGGGTGAGTATGTATGTGGAATTTATGAAGACAGGGAGCGTATGGTGGGCAGAATGGTGAAGACTTGTGTTTGAGTTGGTGCCAAGCTCTTGGATGATTAGATAAGTTCCAGATTTGCATTCTATGGCTTCAGATCTATCATTGAGACACTGGTATGATTACATTATTGTATTTATGAATACTATTGTTTGATGTGATGGGAATGCTTAGGGAATTCTTGGTATGGATTCTATGATGTGGTTCAGTTTGGTTGATTTGGTTTATGGAGTGATCAGTACTCTTGTGATCCAGTGGTGACATGATTGTTATGGTATACTAGATGCTCATACATGTTTGAGATAGCATTCATATTAATCTATTGTGGAGAATGAGCAAGCTATTGGAGAGCTTGGAGATGTTGTGATTGGTTGTGGGTCAGTTTGGACAGTGGAAGTTAGAAGAGAAAGTGATTGCAGGTTGCATAGGATCTGAGCATGTGAAGAAAATAAAAACCCTAGTTTCTCAGCAGCATACGCATGTTGCATTATACATTGGCCGCGTGCACATGCAGGCTATAGTGAGCCAAGGTTTGTACACACGTGGGTTGCACTACTGATAGGTCGCATACCTATTGATAGATTGATATCTGTTGAGGATTGTTGCCTCATCTTAGTTGGTGCTGAGGGTGTAATTTGAGTCTTCCATTATAGAGAGGGTGCTCTTGTAGAGTTGTACTTTATTCAGTTGTTGCTGATAAACCCCGAATTGTTGTCCATAATAAAAAGAAAAATTGTAGATACATCTTATGTTCTTTGTGTTCCTTGTGGTGATGACTTATTGATGATATGTGTTGTTGATATATGTTGTTGATATATGTTCACATCTAACTGGTTATAAATGACAACAATGGGTAATGAATAAATGTTGAATGTTAACTAAGGAGTTTTATGTAAAGAGGGAAGTTTTGGGAAAAAGAGCTCCACACTCATTCACCCCCCCCTCTAAGTGTTGTAGGTGTGTTCAACAAACCTAGAATCAGATTTAATCCTTTAGGCCATTGATAAAGAATTCACGGAAGAAAGCATCTGACATACCCTCGGTTCGAAAGGATAAATGCTCAAAAGCAGTTATAAAGTCTTCCATTGTGCCTGACTGTTTCAACTTGGTCAAATGACTGAGATAGTGGGTATCAGTGTCAAAGTGGTCATAGAGCTCTGCAACAAACTGGGTCTAGGAAATATACCCTTGACGTGAATTTTTATGCCATTTCCACCATTGCCATCATTCAAGATCTAGATAGAGGATAGCATGGCGAAGTTTGGCCAACTCATCAATAATACCATGCATAGAAAAATAATGCTACATTTGAGTGACCCAACCAATAGGATCAGAGCCATAAAATTTATTGACCTTGATGCAGGGAATACAGGGGTCATGTTGAAAGTATTTGGATTGGAAATGCAAAGAATGAGAGGAATCAACAGCATCGGGTTGGTTCGAGGAGGAAGCACCCGAATGGCGGTTCAACAACTGGTTGACAACAAACTGGAGGGTGTTAAATTGGTTCATGAAGTTGTCTTCCATGGTGTTAAATATGTGCTCGACTTGGGTCTTGAATCGTGCAAGGAGGGAATTGGTAAAGGCAATCTCAGATGTCGCTTGATCGATGGAAGCTTGTAGGTCTTGGTTGCGAGTGGTGGAAATTTGGAGAGAGGAAGTGAAGGTAAGGAAAAATGGGTGGGTGGGACTAAAAAAAAGGACTTAAAAGTGATAGGTACCATGATGATTAGGGAAAGAAGGGAAATATAATGGAATATGTGGAAAAATAGGGAATCTGAGAAGGGTTTGGGTCCACTGAAAAAAAGGATTAAAAATGAAAGGTATGACTATGATCAGGGAGAAAAATGGAATCCAATGGGATAGGTCCCAAATAAGTGTGCCGACGGGACCAATATACTCTCTTTTTTTCACTCCTGTGGAGTTATACTCTAACCTGAATAATACTGCAGTGACGAAATGTCCAAATGCTTAACAGGAAGAAATATGTAGTAATTTCGCAACCAGAATGCAAAAGGCACAGTTGCGTGGAAATAGATATTGTCTATTCTGTTTTTGTTTCTGTCCCAAGGGTTATGATATTTAGGGTTTCTACAGAAAAGGGTTTTCCTTGTGTTATAGCTCTCTGATATACGTGTGGGGTCCAACAGTGGTACTCGGCCCAATATCTCAGGGCACCAACTAAGGAGGTTAGATCGTTCCCTTAGTTGTACTACTCGACTACTCAGGTACTAGAGAGCATCTTCTTGACTGTTGTTCTCCATGTCACTATAGCAGTCAAGAGGCCGATCGATTTATCTATGGAGGGATTTAGGATATCTAGGTCGATCTATATACAGTTATTATCTAATGCGCTACCACTCAAAGGGGTACCAACATGGGTTACAAGGGTGGCCAACATATGTGTGCTTGAGTACCTCTTGTATTTCCTACATGTATTACTCCCCGGCTGCGGGTTTATGCGTGTAACGACAGATCTATGTAGCTTAAATATGTTGGAATACGTGTCTACCTTGAAAAAAAAATTAACCCACAATTTCCTACCGAGGAAAGTGCTTTGATACCACTTGTAGTATTATAGATATAGAATAGTATGTAAAATAGAAATATTTTAGCTAGAAATTGCAGAACAACAATGATATAACCAAAACAATACCAGAATAATACTAGAAAGAGCACCTTTATTAATGATAACAATGTTCACTTGCCTCTTTGAGGGGGAAACCTCCAACAGAGAAGAGCTCTATTACAATAATATCCAAGAGAAAACTTCTCATACCCTCTACTCTTATTTATACTAAATCTATCTATCCAGAAGAACAATCTAGAGGGAGATCCTTCTAGAAGCGCAAGCTTCTATTAGGTATTCTTACAATTGACTTATTCCTCCTTATTGCTAGGCCTTATTAATATTGACCTTTATTACATGGAAATATATTATTCTACCCACTTGAGGGGTTAGGTAGGTTAGGTACCTAACATTATTCCTTACTTATTTTTCTTTGTTTTTCTTCTCTCATATAAAAAATTTCCAAGAACTTAGTCATTTTTACGAATGATGCAGAGCGGGCCAACACAAATCTCAAAATCATATGTTTGTAAGTCTGTCCTACCATAGGTCCACATTCTCGTTATTGACAATTATTATCTTTTACCTCCAAGTACCTTTTAATTGACTTTCATCTTGTATACTTAGTCGTTATTCGAAAATGTGGATTCAAAGTTGCATAGCATGCCTAGGTCCACAACCCCGCACTCACCAAAACACTCTGCCCCTTTTTCCTTTTCCATTTTCTTTCGATACTTAGTCAAATTTTCCACCAAAGAAGATGTGGATCCATGCGCTTCCCTTTAGTCTTTCACTTGAGTTCCGAGGTCCGTAACTCCACAAGTCTGCATATCTCTTAACACTTAACCATATTTCCAATACTAATGTGAATCTCTTCACCATTTCCCGAAGTCATGTTCACAATAATTTAGGTCCACAACTCCATATTTTTGTGTTACACATTTCACACTTCTTATACATCATTTCACACTTTCATACTTAACATTTTTTGTCCATCATAATATCACATCACCACTTCCCATCATATTTATTAATTCCCTCTACATCATCCTCCACTCGTAAAGGAATAATGTTTTTATTAATGTATAACACATTGATTAAAGGTCGCAATAAATCCAAATCTCATGACAAAAGATGAAATTTAAAGCATGATCTATGACTAATTGAGTTACCGAGGCAGTACGTGGCACAATTTCATAAAATAAAAATGTTAACCTGAAAGTATAGACAATAGTACCACCTTTGTAAAAAAGAAGAAAAGTATGTCAGGTAAGAAGAAGGAAATATTTTGTGTAGATACACTGAACACATTGGTCGTGAAGATCAACAATTATAGTGGTCTAGGGAATACAATTACTACAAGTCTCTTTCTCTGACCGAAAAGAAAACAAACCTAATATGGACCTCATGAATAACATTAGTGGGTTTTTGTTCCAGAGTGTTGGAGTTACTTCACACACACCTATGATTTATTTTTCCTAAGGTTATTCCTTTTTTATTAGTCATAATTAGTCATTATCCAGTCTCCTATATTTTAGGGGAGAATACTCCACCTAGAGAATATTCTCTTTCAATTGACACTTCAGTTTGACTAGTTGAGTTGAGTTTAGATGTTGCGTTGGTTTTGTCACCATGCAACATTGGGATCATCACCAACTCACTACTCTTTGTTCAGACAGTTAACTGAAGACTAGTTGACTAGTTAACTCAGCTAGGTGGTAGTTCACTCCCGTAACTGCTTGAGAGATTAGACTAGGTGGCAGTTTACTCTTGTAACTACTGGTGTGTGTCTAGATCAATCTAGACCACCACTATGGCTCATTAGTTACTCATTTATTCTATATATATTGTAAATTATTCAGTCTTTGAGTGTGGAATACAGTTAATGAGAATTCTTCCCTTCTTTCTATCTTGCTTCTTCTTTCTCAATTTCTCTCTACAAATGTGTGTATTATTTTCTAGCTAGATATATTCTGTGCAGGTTCAACACATTTACACAACGACGACTAACATGAAAGAGATTGTTCAATAGTGCACAGATAAATTCATCTTTGAACAGAGAATAATTCAAACGCAAGGTCACCAACCCATTTCTCTATCTCCTTCAACATTCTCTAAAATGTTATGACTCCCTGACTCCCTCCACCAACTATGCGATTCAAGAGTGAGGAAGCTGACAAATTTCTGAAGTAAATAAGGGAGGAAACAAATTTCTAAGGAATTACTTGAAAGATCCAACCTATAACCCAAGTACTTCCAGAATATAGGTAAATTCGTTAAAATAATCGTACAGAGACTTTACATGGTTATTTTCCTGCATTATTGATTTGGAATCTATTATGTTTGTATCAAGAAATGTTATATATGCTATGCATTATGCCCTGCATGAAAAAACCATCATTCATTGGGGTTATTTCATCTCAAGTGAAATATCCTTCCAACTAAATAACCTCAAAAAGACTCACAAATTTTATATGACTTCTTACCTCATTTTCATCATTGCTTATGGCCATGTTTTTTTAATATTTTCTATTGGAAAAAAATGTTGATTTTAATTTGGAACCAGTCTATGCATGGTATTCGGTTTTATACAGACATAAATCCAAATACAATTTCTACCCAATTCATAACAACTTCATTTTGGAATTCAAAAAATTAATATTTGGATAGAGCACGTCAAGGTTATCCCTAGAAGTAACGACCGTTCTCTCTAGAAAAGGGGTTTATGAATTGTATGAAGAATTTATTGTAATTAGATTATTTGGTAGTAAGGAGAAGCCTTTCCTTCTACCATTCTATACATTAGATAAACTCTTTGTTGGAGAAGTATGCAAGCAATACAAGACTTGGGCCCACTTCTTTCATAATAAGAGGAAAAATAAATCTATACCCCTACCATGGAAAATTGGGAATTGCATTGTTAAGCACATAACTCACCTTAATGAATTGGCAGGACATCATGAACATATGGGTTTGAGGGAAGAAAAACTTGTTGAAGGTTTTGATCTAGACAACAAATTTACTACACATATGCAGTTAGTTAGTTATTCTTCACACTTCATCACAATTGAACAGTTTCAAGAGGGTGGCAAAGACAACTTGGATCTCTAGGAATTGGTGACCTACCAAATTTCAAATGAAATGATATCTCTCCATCATAGTGAGTCAAACATTAACTTTACCCTTTCAGTTTTCCCTACGTTCATTTCTGCTACAATCATTTGTCACATTTCTTTTGTCTTCTCGATATTCTGTGGGATTTAGGTTGATTCTTGGTTGTCCTTCTTTTATCTTCCAGGGATTTTCATTTTATGGTCCACGAGAGCCCTATCCCAATCCTCTTTGAAGGGAAGATGCATTTAATTTTATTTAAAGACATTTTTCTTTGTATTTAAAGAATCATTATTATTTTGAGATTCCAAGAGAGCTACTTGGGATATTACATTATTGTATTCTCAAATACTTTGATCTGAAGCTTGAGTTTCCAAATGTTTTATCCAACATAATCTTTTTGGCGCTTTATGGAATGATAATTTAAAGTTCTCTTTTAATTGCAGACCATTTTTTGTTCTCTCTATTCATGGATATTGTTCAATGCTCTGATGAATGTTTTGATGGATATATCGGTCCCTTATATTTTGTGTGCATCTTATTTAATTATTTTGTAAATACTATACATATGAGTTTCTTTTAAAACAACTAGTCCCCAATCTCAGGTGTTGTTTTTCCTTGAACGTGAATATAAATATTAAGTCTGGTCCTTCTCAAACTTTGTTTTATTTTATTTTATTTTTCATGGAATTTTAAGAACATGAGGAGCACCACCTCTTTAAAAACGCATGAGGATTCATATCCTCGTGAGGTTGATCTTTGATCAAGATGCCATCAAACATGGTTGTTGATGCATTGAATAGAAGGACAACATTATTGACTACTATGACAATGTAGATGGTAGTGTTGGAAGACATGAATAAATTGTATGAAAGCAATGCAGATTTCATTAAAGCTTGGAAGACTAACAAAAAATCATGGAGTGGTGATTGCACTCCATTCTTGGACTACCTTATCCAAGAAGGATTGTTGTTTACAAATTAGAAACTATGTATTCCAAGAGGGTCAATGAGAGAAAACCTCATTCAAGAGTTGCAAAATGGTGGCTTGAATGGCCATTTTAGTAGGGACAAGACATGTGTATTAGTTGAAGAACACTATTATTGGCCTGTGATTCCAAAGAAAGTGAAGAAGTAGGTTGAGATCTATATGATTTGATAGCATGTCGAGGGAAGAAGTCAAAATACTATATTATACTCATTTACATTGCCAATACCAAAAACACCACGGGAAGATATCAACATGGATTTGTGTTGGGATTGGGAAGAACCCAACAAGGTAATGATTCTATATTTGTAGTTGTTGTTAAATTTTCAAAAATGGCACATTTTGTTTCATGCAAGAAAACTAGTGATGCAACAAACATAGCTAGTTTTTTCTTTAGAGAGATTGCTCATTTACATTGTTTTCCTAGAAGTATAACCTCAAACAGAGACAAAAACTTTATTGGTAATTTTTGGAGGACCTTGTTAAAGAAAATTGACAAAAAATTGTAATTCAATTCTACATATCATCCAAAGATTAATGGACAAACTAAGGTAGACATCAGGAGCCTTTGAAATCTGCTAAGATATTTGGTTGGAGAGAAAGTAGGACATTGGGATTATTACAAGTTGAATTTTCATACAACAATTTAGTGAACAAGTCTACAGGAAATAGTCCATTCTAGGTTGTGAATAGAATATCACCAAGAGGGGTCAATATTTTGGTAAGGTTACCTAAAAAAGGAAATATGAGTGCAAACGCAAACTCATTTACCGAGCATATGAAGGAAATACATGAGTAGGTGCAACATCAACTACATCGAAGAAAACTAGGATATAAGAAAAGAGTTAATATAAAAGGAGAAGTAAACAAGTTTGAGGAAATATACCTTGTGTTAGAACATTTGAGGAAGGAAATATTTCTTAAGGACACCCATAATAAGATGGAAATGAAGAAGAAAGGGTCTTGTAAGATTTTGAAGAAGATTTCAGCTAATGCTTATGTCATTGAATTATTTGAATGTTTGGATATTTCACCAACATTCAACATAGTTTATTTGTATGACTTCCATGATGGCATGGTGGATGAATATGAGTATATCATTAATTGTAAAGAGTAGATCCCAAAGCATGGAAGGGATGAGATTGCAGAAATTTTAGAAGAAAGGATTGCTAAAAGAAGAACCATAAACCAAAGGAAAAAATAATATTTCATTAATTGGAAAGGTAAAGGCTTGGAAGAAGTCACTTGGATATCAGAGGAAGAGTTGGAGTGGATCACATTCACATGATTTTTCTATCAACCATGTGAATAGGAGCTCATTTTTATTTTTACCTAGAGAGTTTGATAAGGGGCATTAGATCAAATCGAGAGAAATAAAAGTAAAGTCGCATGCATCTTTTCATCTAATGGTCCTAAAACATTTTTGGGGGGATGATAAATGTTTGGAAATGGAGAGTGGTGAAGTCACCAAAGGATACTTGACCATTTGTGGGTTCCAATTGAATGGACAAAAAGCTTTCACGGAGTCAAAGTTTTGTGAAGACACCAAGATTTATTGAGTCTTCCAATCTCTCTCATCCAATAGCGCTTACCTCGTTGCTTTTTTTATTGGATTGTGACTGAAAAGGAAGTAACTCACATTGAAGTTTGAGTCATTAATTTTTCTCCATATTACGACTTCAATTTTCTATGGCTTAGCAATCTTTACATTAATGATTGATGGGTCCCCTCCGAAGTAAGTCTCTATGTGGTGGTTTCATTGGCAATTTATTTTAGCAGACCATTTTTTCCCATTGACCTTTAATATTTAATGGTGGTTGGTTTATCAAAACAAGACATTTGACATTTTCTGATAAATTAAGTATGTGCTTATTTATGAGTGGTTAATGGGAGGTTTTAATTGTGTTACGTAGAGTAATGGAGAAATAATTTTTGATTTACACCAAGTTTATTTTTCTCCAGAGGAGAGGATGAAGGAGAAGAGAAGGAAATGAGGAAGAAAAGAAGAACAAGGGAATATAGGAAGAAAAAAGGAACCAGAAGAGGGGAAATATGGTAGTGGCATTTAAAAGAAAATCCCTCGTTAACTTTTTATTTTGATTCCTTTTCACTCATTGTAACTTTAATCGAGGCTAAGACTAATGGGTACTTCCATTTAGTATTTAACATAAATCAACAATTATTTTTTATGATAGTTTAAGTCCATTAAGACATATATTTGTAATTTTGTATATATGAAGTTTAATTTATATTAAGTGTTGGTTCTACAAATTTGAAATTTTCCTTTCGTTAAATTATGTGTGATTCCATTTGATAGATGTGTGTGCTCTGCAAATTAAGTGTTGGTGGTTCTGGTGGTCTTTTTTGGTCCATATCATATAGGGTTACAATATTCTTGCATGGTGCAGCAATGTCCCAAGGGGTTTTGTCCAAGTCTAAATTGATTCAAATCATCAAAAATTTAATCAAAACTCGAAATCAATAAAAATTTTGACTTTTTGTATTGTTATATTTTTGTCACCGAAAAAAAACTTTCTACAAAATTAGATGACTCCATCTAAACATAAATTTTTACAAGAAAACTTAAGATTTTTCAACAAATTACATATTAATTGTAGATAAATATAAGTTTGTCATAACTAATTTATTTTTAATTCTTAATGCGTTATGTATGACTTCACTAAAAAATCCTTAACATGTTCCACAAATTAATCCATTCCACCCCCCAAAAAAAAGAAATTGTTGTTTAAAAAATTAATAAAAAAACTAACAAATATTAATATATTAATGCCTTAACAAATATTAATATATTAATGCCTTATTTCAATAATGTCACTGTAAATTTATGAGTACCAATGGATAAACCTGGAAGAAAAAATATAAAAAAAATTTAGATTAACTAAATGTTCGAGTAAACACGAGGAGAAAACCTATGATAAAAATAAATTCAAGATTAACAAAACATGAGGGAAGAAATAAATTCAAGATTAACAAAACATGAGGGAAGAAAATAGATGATGAAAATAAATGTTATATTAACTAAAATTTGGGATTTTGTTTTCAAAATAATTTACTAAAATTTGGGATTTTGTTTTCAAAATAATTTTATATCGATTAATAATTATGAGATAAAGGTGTTTTATAAAGTATTATTCATATCAAATATTTTTCAATTTAAAAATTAGCTTTATTATATAAGTTTTGTATTGATGTGATGGTATCTTTCTTTGCTCCACAACTAAGAGGTGAAAACATATGATAAAATAAATGGGAGATTAAATAAATTCTTAAGTAAGCATGATGGGAAATAAATGATGAAAATAAATATCATATTAATCAAAATTTGAGATTTTTTTTAATTGTGTATTGTAAATAATTTTACATATATAATAATTATGAGATAAAAGTGTTTTAAAAGTATTATTTATTTCAAATGCTTTTTAATTTAAAGAATGACTTTGTTGCATCAAGTTTGGATTGATGTGATGGTATCCTACTTTATTTTAACATTAACATCATCGACAATTTTGGTGTTATATTTTGTATGCTTTTTGTACTAGTTTATATAGAATGTGTATAATAAATGTAAATTTTATTATTATATTAATATAGTTTTAGGACAATTTCGACATTAATATTAT
>ML792165.1:71132-82055 GCA_009831015.1 Picea engelmannii | reverse complement strand
AATGATGAACATTATTACTAACATTAATAATAACATTAATAAACGCTTATGCAATCATTAAAATAACCATTCATTTAAACATTTAATAAAAGGAAAAATTTAAAGTTGAGCATTTATTACAATCTTACATTAATGATGAACATTATTATAAGGTTTCATAATAACATTAACAATTCAAGGAAATACATAGAAAAAATGTAGAGGCAACATGCCCCTATGTTGGGCGGTTTTCTTGCTCACACGCAGAGTTTAATCACATCAAATAAACAAGGAAAGACACAAAAAAACTCTAGAGGCAACATGCCCCTGTGCTGGGTGTTTTTCTTGCTCACACGCAGAGTTTATTCACATTAATAAAACTAGGAAAGACACATAAAAAACATTGACACAACATGCCCCTATGCTAGGCATTTGTTTCTCACACGCAAATTCTTTTCACATCAAAAATAAACAAGGAAAGACACAACAAAAACGCAAAGGCAACATGCCCCTATGTTGGGCATTTTTTCTTTCTCACACGCAGAGTTTAATCACATCAAAATAAATAAGGAAGAGCACAACAAAAACAAAAAGGTAACATGCCCCTATGCTGGGGATTTTTTGCTCACACGCAGAGTTTTTTCACATCAAAATAAACAAGGAAAGTCATAGCAAAAACGCAGAGGAAACATGCCCCTATGATGGGGGTTTTCTTTTCTCACACACAGATTTTAATCACATCAAAATAAACAAGGAAGACACAACAAAAATGTAGAGGAGACATGCCCCTATGTTGGGCATTTTTCCTTTCTCACATGCAGAGTTTAATCACATCAAAATAAACAAGGAAGACACAACAAAAACACAGAGGAGACATGCCCCTATGCTGGGCATTTTCCTTACTCACACGCAGAGTTTAATCACATCAGAATAAACAAGGAAGACATAGCAAAAATGAAGAGGAGACATGCCCCTATGTTGGGCGTTTTTCCTTGCTCACACGTAGGGTTTAATCACATAAAATAAACAAGGAAGAAACAACAAAAATGCAGAGGAGACATGCCCCTATGCTGGGAATTTTTCCTTGCTCACATGTAGATTTTAATCGCATCAAAATAAACAAGGAAGAAACAACAAAAATGCAGACGAGACATGCCCCTATGCTGGGAATTTTTCTTGCTCACACACAGAGCTTAATCACATCAAAATAAACAAGGAAGACACAACAAAAATGTAGATGAGGCATGCCCCTATGCTGGGAGTTTTTCTTGCTCACACATAGAGTTTAATCACATCATAATAAACAAGGAAGACACATAAAAAACACAGAGGAGACATTCCCCTATTGTAATATCCCTCAGACGAACCCAATTGTAAATATAATATAAGTATACTTAAGCTGGTGAGTTGTTTTGACATCATTTTGTAATGCATCTTTCATGGCATAATGCACGCATGAACTGCGCAGTAAAATGATGTAGCATGTAGATACCTGGATACCGCGTGCAGTAACTAAAGTGCGCACAGTATGGAGGAAATCGAGCCTCATGTATATGATATGTGTTATAGGCTGGTGAGCCAGTTATTATAAGTTGGAATGCTTATGTTTTGGTATTAGGCTGGAACACCTAGATGTTAAAGGCCAATGTGCCTAGTTTGTACATGTCTCATGATTAATATAAAATACATCATTGTGCGCAGAATGACCATGATAAAAGAGATGGGGGACTGAACTTCACTAGTTAGGGAAAGGGAGGGCCAAAAGTTAGGGGAATATTATATTAATATTTCCTAAAGAAGAAAGTATGGATAATTATTTTATCCTAAGTTCTAAAGTTGGGGACAAGTGGACCAGAGTAACTTCTGATATGACAAGTGTCAAGTTGAGGACATGAATTCATATCGTGGAGACTTAGCTGACAATCATTTTCTCACCATCACTTTCATGATGAGTATCACAACGATTCCTTCCTACACTTAGTTATCCAGTCAATGATTCCATGACCATTTTTCACTCAACGCAGTCCGTTATCCTTGAAACATCCATTTCACCATATCTAAGCCTGTTTCCATAACCTTTTTCGGTTGGTGTACCTGGTTAGCTTGGAGCAAGATTGAAGAATCGGGTTGTCAGGCCCATGAGCAATTCTTCAAGTGAGAGAATTGCTGGGGATTGATTCTTGAAGGTGCTAAAATGTAGCTACAGTGCTTTGAGACTTCTAGTCCAACCTGTTGCTGAAGCCCTGGAAGGGAAGTGGGGAAGCTGAGGGATTGTTGAGCAGAGAAGGGGCACACTTCCTTGGGTGGGACATGCATGTGGGGAATGAGAGGCTGTAGGCTGTTAGTTGAGTGAGTACCTGATACAGAGTCTTTCCTGTTGTCCATGAGCCTTAGCCTGGTTAGGAACCCTTTACCTGAGTGGAGTTTAGTCCTAGATCAGGGGTGACTCATTGTTGAGAGTGATGAACAATGTAGTCTAAGGCTAAGAGGTTCGTGGATGGTCTACATGCAGTTGGTTACAATCTTTCCAAGATAAGTACCAATCGTATGATAAAATGATATGCTGCACTGTTATTTACGTGCTTATGTTACAGTTTATCATATATGTGTTTATAATTTCTTGTATGTTTATGGGTATTTTCCTGTATATGCTGCATATCCATGGTTACTGTTATTTCATTATAAAGTCGTATATCATAGAATGTAATTGTTTGTTTATGTTTATATGTAAAGCTTCCGCAAGAGTGTTGTATGTATATGTTTAAGTTGCATGTAGTTTTAAGAGAAAGTTTATGTGGCATAAATCAGTTGATTAATTGGTATGTTACCATTTGTTTCACAGTAAGAGAATGAAAGTGTTCCCTAGAGTAGCATGGCTTGGTCTGTTTAAGTCTGGAGATGTTACCAACTGGTGTCAGAGCATGAGAGATTTCTTTGGAGTGGCGCGTTACAAATTGGTATCAGATCTTCAGTTTCAACACTAAGCCTGGATGGGCCAGAGGGGTTTAGTTGAAGTGAATATTCAAAGAAGAGTAACTTCAATGTGAACAAAATTCAAGTCACGGAGCATCCATGGAAAATGTTGGCATGCTGGCGCGCGCGGTAAATTTTGACACTGAGCGAAAAACGTTGGCGTGCAAGAGTGCGTGGAAAATTGTGGCGTCGCGCAGAAGATTATTATGTGCAGATGCAGACACTGAATTTAGCCCTGTGCAGTGAGCATGCACATAGTAATGTGCACATGGGGTGCACAAGTATTTCTTAACACAGAGGAGTTTTGTTGGTACACACATAGTATGAGTATAAGATGTCTTGTGACAGTGTACTCAATGGTGCATGCAGATAATTGTGCGCGATGGAACATATTGAACTTTGACATGGTGCAATGCATAGGGACAAATGCATGTGGAGTATCGGTGTGTGATACCAAAACTATGCGCAGTGGATATTGGCGCACAACGCAAAAAAATAGCGCGCACAAGTTGTTGGCGTGACGGAGAAGAAATGCATAGTGGATATAGGTGCGTAGAAAATAATTTTACCTTGTGATATTGCTATGCACGATAAATATAAATGTACAGGTTGAAGTTTAGTGCACGCGAAGTCGCTTGGAAGGTGACGAGTCTAAGTTTAATTTGCATAATATTAGAAGAAAAAAGAAACACACAGTTGCATCAAAGCATTAATTAAAAAGAATTCTGAGTTTTATATTCCTCCGATTCAGACAGATGAAAGTGAAATATAAGCTTACAAGAAAAACATACTATAAAAGAAAACAAGATTCATAACACCACTAGATAGAATTTGTAATAAACAGTCTAAAATCTGTTTTTGTATTTATATAATCGTATTAATCACAAAATTACAAAAGGGGGATGACAACAGTTATCCTGTTGTAAAAAGGGTCATTTAAGAACATGCCTATCATCTCTGGTGCTCCTTACCTTCGCTATCAGCTGTTCAACAATTCACTGAAACATACTTAATTTTAGTTGAAGACTCACTTTAGCTTAGCGATCTCCTCCTTTAAAGAATCTAACCAGACCGGTGGATTCTCTCCAACACTTTCGATAGTTTCAACCGTGGATTACTCCTTCTTCTGCCTCTTGCTCCTTTTCTTCTTAGCAGCTGGCCTGTTGATGACTAAATCCTTCATAGTGGGATTCAACCTAACTTCCAACCCTGAGTCTATAGCCATCTCTGTATGGAATTTAGTCGCTAGAATATGTGCAAGGACCCTTTCCTCCTTATTTGTATGAAAGTCTAGCATGTTGCCCGAATAACTAGTGTCACTCAATTTAGCCTTGTCCATGTATCTCACGTTGTGGATACTGAAATGCTTTTATAGAGATAAAAAATTCAAGCAGTTTGGAGAATACCTCGGTTATGGATACACATATACCTTCATACTTGAGGATTGGTAATTATAGAATTCCAATTATGAAGCGCAGATGGATTACGTACAAGAGCATTGAGTTTCCATGCTCGGATAATCCATTTCAAATGATTAGATTTTGAGTTCATTACATGGAGGTGTTCAACTGACGTCACATGGTTGTGAAGTACTGAACGAGTGAAATGGGGTGATCTGACTAGCCGTCGCCCTCTCCATGAGTGGTGGACTTGACATGTTGAGACACATGATACCGCGTCTTGGCGAAAGTGGTTTCAGAAAACCACCTTCTTGCACAGATGTATCTCTGAAGGCACTGCATGTCTATGTTTTCAAGACTTGGCTCTTATCTAGAATTGTCATGGTGATAACACTAGGAAATCGGGAGAGATAATTATGATGTGTATATTGAACCAAAGTGGTGCATATTCTCATGAATTGTTGAATTGTTAGCCTGATAAGTTTCGATGGCTGCACGTTTTGCAGAATTGACAACTAGATCAGATTAGACCAGTGCAAAGTCCATAGAAATGGAAAAAGCATAGGGGAGTTATAGTTAGCAAGATGAGAGTAGAGGGGTGGATGTCCATTTGGGAATTGAAGGAATGAACTCCAATGGACATGGAGAAAAAAAGAATGAAAACATGAATATGGATGAGACCATTAAGAATTTGCAGAAGGATGTCCAAATCCACAAAGCTGATAATGAAAGTCTTATGAGATCCAAAGAGTAGCAGGATGACTTCAACATGAAGTTATTGGTGGGCTTGAATAGAATAGAAAATAAATTGGTTAAGGAGAGTAGTTCAAGAAAATCTGGAAGTCACAAGCCTTCGAATGAGAAAAGAAAGAAAAAAGTGTTAGTAGACATCACCATCAATCCCCAAGGCATTTCAATAAGAGAGAAGGTAACAACTCAAGTCTATCCCCTGTCAGAAGGTATAAGAGGTCTGGGGTGGATGAGCTGCGAGGATAAATGAACAAAATCAAACCTCCTACATTTGATGGTGAGCACAAGAAGGATGAATATGTAGAAACATGGTTGTTGGGCATGAGAAAGTATTTTCAATTGCATAATTATTCTTCTCATGCAGAAGGTAGAATTGTTATCTATCAACTCAAAGGAAAATCCTTCATGTGGTGGGATCAACTTGTGTAGGTGCAACACATTGAAGAGAAAAGTGTTACTTGGAGGGAATTCAAGAAGTATTTTGAGAAGAAGTACTTGACTAAGAGATACTATGACAAGAAAAGGAAAGATTTGTTTGAAATCAAGCTTGGAAGTATGACCATAGATTAATATGAGAGAAGATTTCTAGAACTGTTGAAGTATGTCTCATTCATCAAGGATGGGATAGTCAAAATTCAAAGGTATTTGAGTGAATTGCCACCGTTTATCAGTGACAAAATACATTATGATGATCCCAAGACATTAGAAGAGACCATAAGGCGAGCTAAATGCCTATATGATCAACAGAAAGCAAGGCCAAATTTCCAAAAGGCTTGGGAAGACAATAAGAAATTCAAGATGGATCAGAGGAAGAAGGGAGCTAAGCCACCATTCGTCATAAATAATCCACAAGGACAGAAAATGCCTAAAGAACCCAGAACGATTGACACAGGGAGTCAAGGTCCAAGGCATCCACCTATACAATGTTGGGGTTGTAAAGGAGATCATAGGTTCAGATATTGTCTCACAGAGGTGAAAAAGGAAGGGTTGTTCACAATGTACAACAAGCTGAAACAGTGGAGGACATGGGAAGATATGTGCCAAGGATTTATGTAGCCCTGGACAACAAGCAAGAAGAGTATCAATCCCACATGATTGAAGTGGAAGGTATGATCAACAACCAAACCATTGCTATTTTAATTGATTAAGGAACTAGTCATAGTTATATAGACCCTAAGATGGTGGAAAGTTTGCAATTGCCAAGAAGCAAGCATGGGAAATCCTGGTTGGTGAAACTGGCTACTAGAGCTAGAAGAAAAGTTAATGAGATGGTTAAGTTATGCCTCATAGACTTGAATGGACTGAACACCAGGGCATATTTAAACATCTTGCCTTTAGGTTCCTATGATTCTCTAATTGGGATGGATTGGTTGGACCAACATCACACTCTCTTAGACTATCACAACAAAGATTTTACTTGCCTGGATGAGGAAGGGAAACTAAGGAGAGTACATGGAATTCCTAGGGTAGTAACCATTAGAGAAATTTCAGCATTGCAATTGAAGAAATGTTACAGAAAAGGATGTCAAATAATTGCAGCTCATTTGGAAGAGACACCTAGAGATAAGGTGCCAAATTTGGAGGATTATGTAGTCCTGGAATATTTTGAATATGTGTTCAAGGAGGTACCTGGACTACCCCCAAGGAGAGACATTGATTTCTCTATAAATTTAATGCTTGGAGCATCTCCAGTATCAAAGACTCCTTACAGAATGAGTACACCAGAACTGAAGGAGTTGCAAATGCAGCTTGAAGAACTTCTAAAGAAGGGGTATATACACCCAAGCATGTCACCTTGGGGTGCCCCGGTCTTGCTTGTGAGAAATAAATATGGAACACTAAGTTTGTCTATTGACTTCAGACAGTTGAATAAAGTGACTGTTAAGAACAAGTATCCTCTACCAAGGATTGATGACCTCTTTGATCAATTGAAGGATGCAAAGATATTTTCAAAGATAGATCTCATATCAAGATACCATCAGGTAAGGATTAAAGAAGAAGATGTCATCAAGACCGCCTTCAGGACAAGGTATGGTTATTATGAGTTCGTGGTGGTGCCATTTGGGTTGTTAAATGCACCAACTGTTCTCATATGCTTAATGAATGGTGTTTTCCGAGAGTATTTGGACAAGTTTTTCATTGTCTTTTTGGATGACATTATTATATATTACAAGTCATAGGAAAAACATGAACATCATTTGAGGATGGTGTTGCAAGTATTAAGGGAGTGTCATTTGTATGCCAAATTGAGCAAGTGCTCATTTTATCAGGAACATATTCATTATTTGGGGCATATCATTTCAAAGGATGGGATAGTAGTGGATCCTGAGAAGATAGATGCCATTAGAGAATGGTCAGCACCGAAGAATGTGATAGAGGTGATATCATTCATGGGTCTTGCAGGCTACTACATAATATTTATCGAAGGATTCTCAAAGATTGCACACCCAATCACTTCTTTGCAACGAAAGGGTGTGAAGTTTCAATGGACATTGGATTGCAAGAATAATTTCCAACACTTGAAAAAATGATTGACAAGTACTCCAATATTAAGGATCGCAGACCCAGATGAAGACTTCATCATATGCACCGATGCATGTAATGAAGGACTTGGTGGAGTCCTTAGTCAAAATGGGTTTGTCATATGTTATGAATCAAGGAAGTTGAAGGATCATGAAAGAAACTATGCCACTCATGATTTGGAGTTGGCATCCATAGTACACGCCTTGAGGAAATGGAGACACTACCTCATGGGAAAGAGGTTTGGGCTAAGAACAGACCACAATGGTCTGAAATATTTATTTGATCAACCAAATCTAAATGCTAGGAAAAGCATATGGTTATAATTTCTAAGCGATTATGAATTTGATATAAAGCATATCAAAGGGAAAGAGAATAAAGTGGTTGATTCACTTAGTAGGAAGGTGCATGAATTACATGCTACAACGATTAACATGTATCAAACTGATATTAAAAGAAAAATTATAGAGGATGCAAATGTAGATCTGCAATACAGAGAATTGGTAGCAATGCTACAACAGGGTAAGATGCCACAAAAGGTGGATAATTATAATTTGGAAATAGATGGAATATTGTTGCGTAAGAAAAAAAAAATTGTTCCAAATGTCCAGGACTTGAAACGTATGATTTTGCATGAAATGCATAATGTTCCTTATGCAGGGCACCCTGGATATCAGAAAACCATGGCAGTGATCAAGAGCCATTACTTTTGGCCAGGTATGAAGAGAGAGATTTTCAAGTACATCGCTAGATGTATGGAATTCTAGAAAGTTAAAGATGAGATTAGGCACCCAACAGGGTTGTTGTAACCTTTAACCATTCTTGATTGGAAGTGGGAAGTGGTGACAATGGATTTTATTACGGGATTGCCTAGAACATGCAAGCTGCATGATTTGATAATGGTGGTGGTGGAAAATCTTACAAAAGCTTCCCATTTTATTCCACTGAAAACTACACACAAGGAAGTTGATGTTGTTGATATTTTCATGAAGGAAGTGGCACGATTGCACGGGATTCCAAAAAAAATTATGTCCGACAGAGACCCTAAATTCACCTCGAATTTCTGGAAAGGATCATTCAAAGGATTCATAATGAATTTGAACTTTAGTATAGCTTATCATCCTGAGTCTGATGGACATACAGAGAGGGTGAACAGAGTGATAGAAGATATACTAAGAATGTATGTGATGGACAAACCATCGAAATGGGAAGACTACCTACACTTGGTAGAATTCGCTTACAACAATGGGTATTAGGCATCATTGAAGATGAGCCCATTTGAAGCACTTTATGGTAGAAAGTGCAATACTCCAGTGAGTTGGAATAATCCAGTTGATAGGATAGTAGTTGGGCCAGAGTTGCTCAGGGAGATGGAGGACCAAATGATAAAAATTAAGAAGAATTTAAAATCTTCCCAAGACATACATAAAATTTATGCCGATAAGAACATAACCCACAAAGAATTCAAAGTGGGTGATCATGTTTTCCTAAAAGTGAAAGCTAACAGGAGTTCCCTGAAGCTAGGAAGTTGCACCAAGTTGGCAGCCAGATTTTGTGGGCCATTTGAAATCCTAGAGAGGATTGGTCCAGTTGCTTATATGATTTCATTGCATGCATCTATGTCTATTCATAATGTCTTCCATGTATCATTTCTAAAGAAATATATACTTGATGCTAATCATGTTATTGATTGAAATGTGATTCAAGGTGGAGCAAGAAGGCGCTTTTCAAGTGCATTTGGTGCACATTTTGGAACGGAAAGAAAAGCAACTCCGGAACCAAGCCATAGGGCTTGTAAAGGTTCAATGGACCTGGTACGGTCCTGAGGACGCTACTTGGGAGAATAAGGATGCAATGCAGACATAATACCCACATCTTTTTGAAGATTTTGAAAACTCTGTTGTATATGGGTGTATGATGCACTGAGGATAGTGCATAAATAAAGGGAGGGGATTGTAATATCCCTCAGCCGAACCCTAATTGTAAATATAATATAAGTATACTTAAGATGGTGAGTTGTTTTGACATCATTTTGTAATGCATCTTTCATGGCATAGTGCGCGCATGAACTGTGCAGTAAAATGATGTAGTATGCACATACTCAGATACTGCGTGCAGTAACTAAAGTGCGCATAGTATGGAGGACAACGAGCCTCATGTATATGATATATGTTATAGGCTGGTGAGCCAGTTATTACAAGATGGAATGCTTATGTTTTGGTATTAGGCTGGAACACCTAGATGTTAAAGGCCAATGCGCCTAGTTTGTACATGTCTCATGATTAATATAAAATACATTGTTTCATGCAGACTGACCACGATAAACGAGATGGGGGACTGAACTTCACCAGTTAGGAAAAGGGAGGGCCAAAATTCAGGGGAATATTATATTAATATCTCCTAAAGAAGAAAGTATGGATAATTATTTTATCCTAAGTTCTAAAGTTGGGGACAAGTGGACCAAAGTAACTTCTGATATGACAAGTGTCAAGTTGAGGACATGCATTCATATCGTGGGGAATTAACTCTTTTGGTCAATTTTCACATGGATTATTACCAACAGTTTGACCATCATTTTCTCACCATCACTTTTTATGATGAGTATCACAACGATTCCTTCCTACACTCAGTTATCCAGTCAATGGTTCCATGACCATTTTTTACTCACGGAGTTTGTTATCCTTATAGCATCCATTTCACCATATTTGAGCCTATTTCCATAACCTTTTCTGGTTGGTGTACCTGGTTAGCTTGGAGTGGGATTGAAGAAGTGGGTTTTCAGGCCCGTGAGCAATTCTTTGACTGAGAGAATTGCTATGGATTTATTCTTGAAGGTGCTAAACTGCAGCTACAGTGCTCTGAGACTTTCGGTTCGGCCTGTTGCTGAAGCCCTGGAAGGGAAATGGGGCAGCCAAGGGACTGTTGAGCAGAGAAGGGGCACACTTCCTTGGGTGGGACAGGCATGTGGGGAATGAGAGGTTGTAAGTTTTTAGTTGAGTGAGCACCTAAGACATAGTCTTTCCTGTTGTCCATGAGCCTTAGCCTGGTTAGGAACCCTTTACCCGGGTGGAGTTCAGTCCCATCTTGGGGGTGACTCACTGTTGAGAGTTATGAACAGTGTAGTCTAAGGATGGGACGTTCGTGGACGGTCTCTATGCAGTTGGTGACAATATTTCCAAGATAAGTACCAATCGTATGATAAAATGATATGCATCATTGTTATTTACGTGCTTATGTTACGGTTTATCATATATGTGATTATAATTCCCTGTATGTTTATGGGTATTTTCCTATATATGTT
>ML792165.1:52459-69115 GCA_009831015.1 Picea engelmannii | reverse complement strand
CACATAACCAACAATTAAATTTGTGATAAATTATTTCTCCTTTAAATTTTAAATGGACTTTTCTTCATCCAAGATTTATTAATTGATTAATTAGTTTTAGTCCTTATACCCCAATTAGACCTATTCTCTACTTTCAACTAGGCTTAGCAAAATTGCTTTTAAGGGAAATTTTATAATTATTAAACTTTACTCATACAACATTTATTTTATGGCTGACCAAGTCAAAATAAGATATCATTTTCTAGGAACCTAGATTCATTGAGTCACCTGTGTTTTTCAAAAAAATCAAAATGTTCCCTTAAAGACGCACTATGTGCTCCAAGGGTGCTACACGCCTTTAAACATGTTTCATTTATGTGACATGCCCTTCAATATGCACTTCGTTTTCCAAGGGTGCCACTCACCTTTTGATTTATTTTGGTAGACGCCCAACCCTTGGAGTCAATACGTCATCAGGCGACCTTGTGGGAGACTAAGGGCCTCTAAGGAATAAGGACCCTACGTTATTTTGTGCACCTTAGAATATTCATGAGACACTGTCTTAGTCTGCCCTCACGACATCGCGGATCTCTCGAACTAGGTAATCGCTAACCTACAGTTCGAGCCACGGTGGGAGTGTTAGTAGGTTGTGGCAGGGATGCTGCCACACCTCTCCCTCAATACATGTGGTTGTCATGCATGAGCCCTTTACTCCAAATGTGAGTCTGATTAGAAAACGATCGTCACCCTGCATCCATCAACGAAACATTTCAGTGATCCATAAACAACATCATAATATACCCAGTCATATGTCACATATGCAATAACATAAATACTCAAACCATATACAGTCTACTCCCTGACTCAATTTGAAGTCCAAGGAGGTCTATCGATGCCATCGACATCCTCAATCTGTCAAGAGTGTTGCACACTCAGGAGAAACCAATCAATAACACATGTATATACATAAATAACATGTCATAACATCATAATCCACAGTCTCATCATCAGAATCCATAACTGAAGTAGTCAATCATATAATTAACTGGATCACTTGCATGCAAGTGTCCTCAAAGAATAAGTCATATCAGGTGTGTGCAAGAGTAGGATGTTACAAAAAAATTATATTTGGTTGGAAACGGGGATATCAAATATCACATAATCTACAATGCTACTACCTACCCCATCAATACAAGTCATATGGTTGGAGTTTGGCCAGTTCATTACTCCATTGCAAATTATTAGGTCTTGAGAGTTGCAGAGCTTGGCCAACTCAGTACCAAAGAAATTCTCAATTAGGTCTTCAAAGCTTCTTTTGTTGTTATTAGATAAAACAAGGTCCTCATCTAGCCATAAAGGATTATGGTTGGAGTCATTATTTAAAAGAGTAGCTTGTTTAGTTGCCTTCCTAGCATTAAAGTCTCATAACAGGAGTCTATTACCTTCATTTTTCAAACTATAAATATATTTTCAAAATTATTATAGGGACAATTGTTATCTAGATTGTTTTTCTTATAAAAAGTTGAATTAATAGGTGCAAAATAGAAAATTTCTATATACATCTTCTTAGCATCGGTGTCTAAAATTTCTATCCAAATGTACTAATTGAGAGGGTCAATCGTATGAAGTTGAATGTGAGGAGAAATGATCTTTCTAATATAACAAGCTATGCCTCCTATCCCTCTATCATGGAATTATTTGTTCCATGTTGACCACAAGACAAATCCTTCTATGTTAGGGACCTTGGACTCCTCATGCTCCCAAGTTTCAACTAGACAAATAATATCAATATCACTCGGGATCCAACTTATCATAGGAAATTTGCGCCATGGAAAGCCACGACAGTTCCAAAAAAGGATCCCAAGTGTCTCAAATTCATATTTATTATTATCCTTCTTGTCTCTATCCCTAACAATAACTTTTCAATTTTTAATTATTGCCCATTTTCCTTCTTTCCTGGCTTCTTTTACCTTTCGAACTTCCTTCCTTAATAATATTAATATCACTCGGGATCCAACTTATCATAGGACCTTTGCACCATGGAAAGCCACGACAATTCCAAAAAAGGATCTCGAGTCTCTCAAATTCCTATTTATTATTATCCTTCTCGTCTTTATCCCTAACAATAGATTTTTGATTTCTAATTATTGCCCATTTTCCTTCTTTTCTGACTTCTTTTACCTTTTGAACTTCCTTCCTTAATTTCTATCCAAATGTACTAATTGAGAGGGTCAATCGTATGAAGTTGAATGTGAGGATAAATTCTCTTTCTAATATAAAAATCTATGCCTCCTATCCCTCTACGGTGGAATTTTTTGTTCCATGTCTACCATAAGACAAATCCTTCTATGTTAGGGACCTTGGAATCCTCATACTCCCAAGTTTCAACTAGACAAATAATATCAATATCACTCGGGATCCAACTTATCATACGACCTTTGTGCCATGGAAATCCACAACAGTTCCAAAAAAGGATCTTGAGTGTCTCAAATTCCTATTTATTATTATCCTTCTGGTCTCTATCCCTAACAATAGCTTTTAGATTTCTAATTATTGCCCATTTTCCTTCTTTCCTGGCTTCTTTTACCTTTTGAACTTCCTTCCTTAATTCATATTGGTCATTTATAAATATTCTTGACCCTTTTAAGCATAAAGATTTACTAAGTATGCTATATTTATGGTCATTACAACTTAGCTTGACATGGATCAACCTATCTTTGTGATAAATTATTTTTCCTAACCTCTTTGTTTCTATGAGGTAAGTTGTATCAATTTGTGATTTATTATTTAATTCTTCTTTTACTATTTCTAGCTTATCATCCTCTTGTTGTTCTTTTATACCAAAAATTATGAGGTTCAAAGATCTTTTGTTATGCTCATGGTCCAGTTTGATTAGCTTATTCATTTCCTATTTGATGGGTTTGATATCCAATTTGTTTTCCATATTAATGAGGGTCAAATTGTTGGTTAGTTTTTCTTCTATATCTTTAATCATATCTCTCAAGTTGTGATTTTCTTCAACCCCTCCTTCTTGGGTTGATTGTTTATGTTTTTCCATTTCTTGAATCATATCCTTCATTGTCTGCAATTCATTCTTGAACCCTAAGAATATATCCTCTATGAATTTGAATGGTATCTTTAATTTTTTTATCAATCATTGCCTCTAGCTCTATTTGGAGTTTTATGTCTCTTTCTTCACTCCTTTTTTCTAATGTTTCTAACTTTATTTGGATTTTAGCTTATCTCTTTTCTCTCATTTTTTCTATTGATTCTATATAATCGTAAATGATCTCTAGGGTGATTTTGGGGGCATCCCCCTATTAGGCTAAGTTTTTGGAATAGGTGGTGGAGTGCTCATATTGAAAAGAAGAGAAAACAAATGCAACAATTATTATTTTGGATTGACTTTATCTCTCAAATCAACTTTTACTTATGAAACTTAAAATAATAAATAAATAAAATATATTTAAATCTTTTTAAGTTAATAGATTATAAATATATTTTAAATTAAAATTGAATCAAAGTAAAAAGTGACTCGCCTCATTTCACATGTCCAATTGCTCAAGCCGTTGAAGAAGCCAAAAATGATTTGACTGGTAAAGTCTACGAAGGTATACATACCCTACCCCCCTCTGGATTTGAACCTGTAACCTCTTAAGAAGAAACAGATGTTCTTAACCATTAAGCCCACTCAGGCTATATATTAAAGACTTATCTAGTATATTGAGTAAAGCATAATATTGTACTCATACTTTAATATGAACAAGTGAGTAGTTGAAATGAGACAGTGCCAACAACATGAGTGCTAGAAATTAATTTGTTATGCCAATTTACATAATATATTTTTTTAAGAAATTAAGTTTAAGTTGTTCAATGAATTTAACGTTTTTTTAACATGAATTATATTATTTATTTTTTAAATTAAAATATAGATGGAAGTTTTTAAAAAAATTAAAGATTTGTTTTTATTATGAAAGTTTATTTTAAATTTTATAGATATGTGGAAGTTTAAAAAAATAATAATAAATCATCGTATTATTGTGAGATATTGTGGGACATGTTATTTTTAGGGTTTTTTTTTATAAAGTTTTTTTTTAAATAACAATTTGTTTGAAAGTTTAGATGATTTAAATTAGTGTATAAATGAGGGAGGAAAATGTTCAACAAATAAATATATTTATAAGAATTTTGTATTTATATTTATTTTAAAGTGTAGAAATCTTGGTGAATCTTGCTTATTTTAAAAGTGTTTACCACAAAATGTTAGGATATTTCTGTAAAAATATTCAAATTTCTAAGGATTTTATATAGTTTCTAGAAAATTTTGTTAATTTTTAGAGTAAAATACTTTTATCTTATAAGATATAGAATTTGAGCTAATTTTTTCATAAAAATATGAAAAATTGAGAATCTTTCTTTGGAAAACAAAACATGTAAAATTAGCTCATGAATGAAATTTAACCCCTAATTGTTTCTCTAAGATTTACTTTATCATAAATTAATAATTATATTGTTATTAAAATGTTTATTATTCTTAATTTTATGAATATAAAACCATCACATATATTATAATGTTTATATTGTTATATATTCAATTTCATAAAAAAATAAAATGTATAATCATAAAAACAATTTTAAATTGTTATAAAGATTTATTTTAAGAATATTAAATACATATTAAAAAGTTTAATCATATAAATTTAAATACTAATTTTGAGCCAAATTAATAAATAAAATATATATTCCTTTTTAGAAATTATATGTTTAGATGTGGAAAAAGACAAGATTGCATTTTATTCTAAAGAGTGTCCTCCTTTGCTTTGGTTATTTCACAACCTTTTTCTCAAGATGCAACAATATTTTCCTTATCACCAAATTTTCTCCGTGTTTGGCCCTCAATAACATCACCTTACTCATTGATACTACTAAATATATTTTAGAAATATGAATTCTCACCTCTTGTCTTCTTCCATGAACATTTATGGGAATTCAAATTTCGTATGGCTTTGAATTCCACATTTGAAGTGAACAACTTCAAATTTTCCTCCTCTACATCTACCTCTTGTTGAATTTCATATTCCTTTGTCATCATCAAATCTTCTTCCGATAGGCTCATCCACATTGTTGGAGCTACTTTCACCTTCTTTCACTTGTGTTTTTTTATTTTCCTCTTTCATATTTTGGATCTTGTATCATAAGCTTCTTCCACTTAATGGAAATTCAAAACATGAAACTCATCTTGAAAGGTATAACTTAGACCATTGACATACCTAGAAATGGATTTCAGACTCTCCTCATTCTGTCTAGACCTTATAGAAAGTTTGAAAAATTCCTCCATGTAATCCTTTATTGACATCTTCAATTCCTTCAAATTCTACAATCTTCTCAACAAATTCAAAACATAATCCACAAGAAAAAAGACATTTTTTTAACTCTAACACCATCCTATCCCAAGTTTTAATCTTCTCCCTACCACAACTTTCTCTATTTAGCTACAAATTATCCCACCACAAATAAGCCTGACATTTTAATTTTGTATTGGAAAACCTAATCGTCCCAGGATCTCTAATATGCTAAAATTCAAAGAACATTTCTATTTCTCCTATCCATTCTATTAATTCCTTGAGATTTAAACTTCCAAAATAGACAAGAGTATCAAGTTTAAGTTTACCTACTATAGTGTTGATTTCCCCGATCATTCTCTATTCCACTATCACATGCTCTTCTAGTTATTCTCTTGTATTCTTTGATTCTTCTTCATCATCACTAATGTCCCACACCACATGTGCAATACCTCTTATCTAGAGTTCCTCCATGGAATCCATTCTAGCCATCGTTTTCCTCACCATTGCTACAATGCCATTCACATCTTCTACACCCTCCGATCTTCTAGATCTTTTGTGACCTCTTCCCCTATGTTCCATCACTATTATTTTTCTTTGGGATATCCACCTGTGATCTTTGTATCTCATTAACATTTAGAGTTTACTCAATCTGATACCAAGATCTCTTTGGTCCTCTCCATCACAGGATGAACCTACTATGATACCACTAGATGTAGAGGGGCTATGCTTGATTTTAATTTAGATTAAAAACACAACAAAACAAAACCAATTTGATTTCATAAATCACTATAGTATTGATCCATCACACATAATACACCACAATAATCAAATAATTGATGACATAGAGTTAAACCACAATTGAACTATACAAATTTTATTCACTAGATTGGCTAAGTTCTCGAACCTCAATTACATTTCATCTCTCATAATGTGATTGTTACGAGCCTCCTTGTTTAGCAAAATAATATTCAATTGGGAGTTCTTGAAGCAAAATGTGGCATGCTCTGAAATTTGGTCTTGAATTTGTGCACATACTCTCTCTCCACTGTCGATAATCACCAATTATTAATTAACCCAGTTGAGGAATATTTCAAAGAAGAGGATAATATTAATTAGTTAAAATATGCCATGGATATCAACTAGAAAACCTCCCTATACTCTAATTTTGTTCAAGAGGAGGCCAACAACTAGCATGTGTTGTACTAGTTTTTATGTTTTTTAAATTTGTTCAAATTTTGGGTGTTTTTGCTAAGCAGTATACCTACATTAATAGCCAGTATGTAATAATGATAAACATATATAAACTCTCTTATGTATCTTGTGATAGTTGAAAATTTTGTTTGAAACCTCATAACAAATATTTTTGTATGCTTGTTGATAGCTCTGCTACACCTTTTTCAATATAAAATATTTCAGTTATGGTTAAAAAAAATTGAAAACACAACTAGGTATACAGAGGAAATAATTACAATAACTAAATACAACATACAATAATATGAAAGATGTAACATATACCCTTGCATTAATATAATCCAAAGAAGGAAATAATGTACACTTTCCTCTTAAGGTGGGGTGACCTTTCATCGAGTAGACTTCCAAATACAACAACACAAGAAAAACACTCCATACTCTCCTATCTCTTTAAATAATTTTTCAATAGAAAAAAAACCTAACTACTTACGGTCATGTCACTAATGGGTACTAACTATCTATTGGGCCCTATAAAGTGAAGCCTTTTGATTATTCACTACTATCCATTGGGCCTTATTCAAATAGGATGGCTACAACAATCTCCACCTTTCTCCTTTTATGAATTATGGCATGAGTCATTTTCCTTGTGATTTGTTTGTATGGCTAAGAAATATGGACACATGGAAAAACCAAGGTCGACATAGTGGGGTCTTAATATAGTGAGGGGAAGGAGGCATACTTTGTATATATTTATATGTTTATGGATACATGGAAAAATTTAGGAAAGTTGCATCTAAAATTGTATGTGATAGKCATAAATAAAAATGRCATAGGTTCATTTATTTTTTCAATCAATAAAAATGACATGTGGCAACGAAAAATAAAGAATGAACACATTTTTTATAACTAAAGTACATAGATACATACCAACAGAGGTAAGAAATGAGATTAATACGATAAAGAGAGAAGGMAAAATTCTTACGAAAAATGTGTTACTTAAGAGGTATACCCATGTGATCAGCATGGTGCAAGGAATATTTTGAGATGGGTCTCCCATAATGGTGCAAGGAATATTTTGAGATGGGTCTCCCATAATGGTGTTGGTAGGACCCAAAATCTTTTTATTTTTTCTTATAAGTACTATTCTTGTGGGAGTATCACTTCTGGATGATTATTATTGCAGTGATAAAATCTTCAAATTCCTTCTTGATGCAAAGATGTAGGAATTTTTCTCCATGATTGTAGATTCTTGGGTTTGCAAAGTTATAGAGAGAAAGGAGTGTCGAGTGCCATAGAGCTCTGATACACTTGTGGGATCCAATAGTTGTACATGTACCAATATCTTAGGGAACTAACTAAGGAGTCTTAATTGTTTCTTTATCCATACAATTCAACTACCCAGGCACTAGAGAGTTACCCCCCGAGTGTTGTTCTCAATGTACTATCGAAACAATATGGTCAATCAATTGATCTAGAGTTGGTTTTGGATATTCCTTGGGGACTTTCAATATACTTGATGGTATGTGGAAGTGAGATTTTGTATATAGGTGTTGTCTAATGTGATACTACTCAAAGGGGTATCAATAAAGGTTACAAGGGTTTCTAAGAAAGTGAATCCATTTGTATTTCATGCATGTATTCTTTACCAACCACAATTCTACCCATTGAACGATATAACACTATGTTATTTAAAGATGTTGGAATATATCTCTAGCCTGGAAAAAAATCTACTAAAATTTGGAGGTGTTTTGGCTCAAGAAAGAGCTCCAATACGACTTATAGTGTTCCTTAACCCTTAAAATTGAAAAACAACCAAGTATATAGGGAATATAATTGCAATAGCCAGATACAAGAGATAATATGTGTTGGATTAGGCATTTTTGGGAGAACAACACAACAAACGAGGAAGATTGGACTAAGAAGTAGAGTGCACCATATTTTGAGGAAAAGCAGCAGGTGCGACAGGATTTGTGGAAATCCAACATAGATGTGGACAAACCTATCCATGTTAGGGTTAGGGTTTTGGAATGTATTGTAAGGGTTTTAACCCAATCTTTTAGTATAAATAGAAGAGGTCTAAGGTAGACTAAGGAATCTAATATTAGTCATATCTCTTGGAGAGAACTATTTTGAAGAACCTATTTTGGAGTCCTTGTGGAGTTGAAGTCTATTTTGAGAGTTGTGGAGCTCAGATGGAGTCAATATGGATATGTAACTGAGGGTTAGGTTGCAAGTTGTGTAGCTTGGTGTGACCTTGGTATGCCTCACTACTCTCTATTATTTTATGATGTAATGCACACATTTTTTATGAATAAGAAAGGAGCATAAGATCTTTGTGGACATAGCCCTAGGGGGAACCACAGTAAAACTTTGTGTGCAATGTGTTTGAATATTCTTACTATTTTTGTAGTTATGGTTGAATGATTAGATAAATGAATGATTTTTTTTAATTATAGCATGCACTAGATATGAAGAATGAATAAGTAGATCTGATGAATACTGAAATAGAATGCATGGTTAAGTAGAAATAAGAAGAACAACCCCAACCCCTTCCCTAATTGCAGACACTTGAGTCATGCAATCACCCATAAACCATATCAGTTGAGACTTCACTATGCACTATGTGAAAGATGTAGCCTTCTGGTTTACCAGAAGGGCCGATGGTGAAAAGGGTTTTGTTGGAGAACTAAGGTAGAACCTGGGTCAACCCATACGTTCAACAAATGGTTTTGTTGTCAGATAGAACTCAAAAGGAGATCTAGGAAGGGGTTTGGTGAAGAAAATGCAATGGTATAAATGGTTGTTCAGGCCATGGAATCCTACGAAGAACGATATTTAAATATGGCTAGAGATAAAGCAATTGGAGTTAGCGGAAAAAGATAATAAGGGTTCCAGGTATACACCGTGCCAGTACCTGTAGAAGTATGTGTTTACTGATTTGCATGAAGTGTATTTTTTTTTATTTTCAAGAGTTATTAAAAGAGTGGATATTGAGGTTGAAAGATACCCATCCGACTAATCCAATTAGGAAAATAGTGTGGTCCATTGAAAATATCTCGTGGTTGGAAAGGGTTAGTAACAAATTCATGCACACAGTGGATTTCTGGTTAGACAACATTATTGTGGGGCTTATAACTGATTTTGCAGTAGATACAGTGAAGTCATATATTGATGTAGAACAATATTTCTTAAGGGGACCTTAAGGGAGGTACAATATTTCACTCTACACACCGATCAAGATCTTATTACATGATAAAGGCATGATGACCATGGAATCAGATAGCTAGATCACTCTGCACGTGTGGGCGAGTTAGGGGAATTACTAAGGAAGATATGAGAAATGGAGAAGGATCTGGAGAGTAGCTAGAATAAGGAGGAAATGGACCCCATAATGATGGATGATGAACAGACCAGGGAAATCATAAGGAGTGCAGGTGTGATGCACAGTGGAAAACCCTACTAGTATAATATGAATAATAAGAAGAGGGTAGTAGCCGAGTGAGACCGCTTGGAAAGCGATGAGGAAGAGGTAGAGAATATCTGCTCCATAGGGAATATTGAGGATATATTGTGTGCCACATATGAGAGGAAGACCAAAGGTCTTGGGTCTAGTGCAGAAGAAGGCTCTTCATTCTAGATCTAAATTAGTGTGGAACCCACAACCCCATGTGAGAATAAGACAACTAAGAATAAAAATCAGTTAATTAGCAAGTGATTAGTGGTAGAAGAATTTTTACAAGACATAGTTCCAGTAGCAGAAGTGCAAGTTCAACAAGTAGCAATCAAGTATCTACACCGCGTGGAGGTAGCAGTTCAACAAATTTCACAATGGCGGGCCAAGATCCAACTATCAGGTTAGCAGAGTTTTGAAGTGATGGGTCAGATGATCCATAGAAAAATTTATTCATCTGTCAGAAGATATGGGTAGAAAAGTAGATTAAAGACAAGGATACAAAGGTTGCCCAGTTGGAAATCACATTTAGAGACCATGCATTAGATTGGTACATGGGTCTCTCAACAAATAACCCAACAGGAACACCTACAACTATAGAATATATGAAGAGGTAGTTCAAAAGACTGATTTATGAATGAAATGATAGATATTAAGAAAAAATCAGGAGAATCAGTCTGGCAAGTGGACCAGAAATTCAAGAGGCTAAAAGGTAATTTAAATTGTACTATTACTGATACATGGCATATACATTTGTTTGTTAATTCTTTTTTTCCACACTTGAAATATCCTTTGACACACTAGAAATTCCAAATCCAGAGTGAGGCCCTGGAAGCAACTTTACATCTAGAGGAAAACCAATACAAGCATACAGATCCAACTGTGGAAGAGTTGAAGAAAGATTTGAAGAACCTAACATTCCAATTGAATCAGAACAAAGGAGAGGAGAAAATATATGATGTTCGTTGTACAATGTGTAGGACAGAAGGCCATCATAAGAATGAGTGTCCATTATTTTCACAGTATATTGGAGTGGGTATGCCAAACCATTTATCTTTAGGAGGACCATGGTGTGAGATTTGAAAAACACATGAGCATGATCCTTATCATTTCCCCCTTGATGCAAAAATATCAGACAATACCAAGATCACATTTTGTAACTTTTGTAAGTTAGTTGGACACAAAGAAAAGGACTGTAGAACCTTGGAGATGATGAAAGAAAGGATTACATTTGCATACAGGGTGGAGGCTGAACATGTAATAGGACAACCTGCGTAGAATCCACAGTATAACACTGCGCAACATCCATAGTAAAATCTCGCGCAACATTTTGCAGCACAACCACGGTATAATTCACAATAGTTTCAAGGACAACAATAGTAGAATCCTACACAACAATGTGAAACACCACTACAGTAGAATAACACATATTTTTATTATAATCAAGGAGCTCAATATAACACATCGCGTGAAGATAATCAGAGAAACAGAGGATTATTCAGAGGAGGAGGATTTGGAGGAGGTCGAGGAACAATTGTTTGTTATAACTTTTAGAAACCAAGGCATTAAGAAAGAGACTACCCACAACCACCTACAACATGTATGTATTGTCGTGCAACAAACCATGAAACAGAAGATTGTCCTACACTTTTGATAAAAATAAAAGACAAGAGGAACTAGACTAATCGGAACATGCAATGGATTGACGTGGAAAATAGAGAAGAATATGGGAAGAATATTAACATAGTTACTAGAGGTGGAGCTAAGTCAGGAGAAGATGCAACGAAGAAGGATCAAGACCAATACTAGTGGGTCAGAAAGAATACAGTGCATGAGAAAAATTTTGATGTGCGCAAAGAAAAGAAGATATTCAAGGAATCTAAATAAGATATCTTGAAGGAAAACATTGTGTCTACATCAGGAAAAAAACCAGTAGATGAGATACTAGTCTATGACATTCCTTTAGTATTTGATCAAACCAATCAAGATCAGTCTTCAGAACAAGTAAGTAACTTAAGAAAAATTTTGGGATCTCATGTCGAATTACTAAGTGATAAAAATTCCTTACAAGTATTGCAAAATTTGTTAGAAAAGTGTAATCCTGGGGAAGAAGGGGTAAAAAGAGTAAATCAGGTCCAAAAGAAGAGAAGAACCAGTAGGGAATTCAAATTGAATTCCAATATAGGAGATTTCAATATGGGGGATATTATACTAGACTTAGTATCTGAAGTCAATGTTCTACCAAAGAAGACTTGGGAAGATATGGGAGAACCACAATTGGGGTATTCACCAATTCAGTTGAAGTTTGAAAACCCACACAGAGTAGTGCTAATTGGTAGGTTAAAGGAGATTCCAATAGATTTAGATGGTGTGCACACCATGGTTGATTTTTAAGTCATTGACATAGTGGACAACACTTTTCCATATCCATGATTGTTGGATTTGGATTGGGATTTTTATAACAAGTCTATTAACAATTTGAAGACAAGAAAGATGGTATTTGAGTCTGGAGAATATAGATTTATTGCACCATTAGATCCCTCAGAAGGAGGAAGGTATGTGTAACCTGCAACAAACAATATTATGATAGAAGATATGAATTAGTTATACATAACTACCATGTGCGAAGAGGATTATATCAACCCAACTGCAGATGACATGCTCAGTTGGAGGAGTATTAGTTCTTTTGCTTCAGACTTTGACATGGGACTAGAAAACTGGAAGCAATGAATTCATGAATTATCTACCAGGAGATGTGCCAGAATGATGCTTGCGCTTAGATGGGTTGGTATAGAGGTAAGAAAACCTTTTACTTTTTATGGCTTGAATGATTTAGAAGAATTTTTAATGAAGTTTGAGGTAGATGTTATAGAGAATCAAAGATTACCATCATTATATATTGCATTAAAATCTACACCTGCAAGATGGTGGGGTACACATAAGGAAAATATCAACAATTGTTTTCAGTGCAAAAGGTTACTGTGCATCACATTCGGCGTAGAGAAGGAGCATAAACATGAGGAGAAGTATGAGGTATTTGGACAACCTCAAGAACATGTAGATAAGTGCATAGTTCAATGGAAATTAGTATCATGAGAAGAATGTCCACACCATTTTATTCACATACTAGAGGGCATTCCAAAGAATTGGTACACAAAACAGGAACATCGCAGAGAAATTGGTAACTGGGAAGAGGTACAATAGAATTTTGTATTTACATTTTCCTTTGAGCATGACAACCCATACATTGATACAACATTGAAAATGGTAAGAGACGTAATATTTGAAGAACCAGAGTTTGAAATAGTTCCAACATATCAGAAGCAGGCTAGATAGATAGTTAAATAATTGCTACACTGTTATCACGTCGCAAAAGTAGAAGACCCGACAGAAGATAATACATGCAACATATAGATCCCAAAAGTAGAAGGTGAAAGGTAACTAGAAGTTCCCAAGATAGATTCAAAATATTATGGTGCACCATTAAATATCAAGAAGGTCAATATTGGAACTACATAAAACCCAAATATGGAAAGTATTGGAGATTATTGGGACAATAAGATAGTAGAAAGGATCACAAAATTATTGCGTGAGTACAATGACTTATTCCCAATAACATTCTCATAAATGAAGGAGTTAGCAAGAGAGATAGGATAGATGAATATATTGTTGAATCCAGAAGAAATACCTATCATATGGAGGCCTTACAATCCAACATACAAAGAGAAGGTGAAGATAGAAATTGACAAGATGCTAGAATTTGGTGTCATAGAGCATGTAGAAGAGTCAAAATGGATCAGTCCTATGGTGGTGAAAGAAAATAATTAAGGAGGGATAAGGATTCATGTAGATTTGAGAAAATTGAATGATGCTTGCCTACATGATCCTTTTCCTACCCCATTTACAGATGAAGTTTTGGAGAATGTAGGGGGTTAAAAATCTTATTCTTTTACAGATGTATTTTCATTTTATCATCAGATCAGACTAGCACCAAAATATAGGCATAAAACAACATTTATTACAGAGTGGGGCTCATTCTAGTATACAGGTATGCCATTATGATTGAAGAATGCACCGACCATTTTTTGAAGGGAAGTAGTAGCAACTTTTAAGGACTGTATTCATAAGTTTTTGGAGTTTTACTTGGATGATTGGACAGTGTTTAGTTTGTTGAAGGATCATGTGGAAGTATTAAGCCTAATGTTATACAGATGCAGATAGTGTTAGATATCATTGAACATTAATAAATGTATTTTCATCACACCTTTTGGCATTGTTTTAGGGAATGTGGTGTGTAAACAAGGTATATTGGTTGATCATGCTAAAATTATTGTCATAGTTAACTTACCACCACCAAAGTCAGTGCGCCAACTAAAAAGTACATTGGGCCATACAAGATATTATAAGAAGTTCATCAGAGTATATGCACAGATCACTGCACCAATGGAGAAGTTGTTGAAGAAGGACACTAAGTATCAGTGGAACAAAGAATGTCAGTAGAATTTGGATATTTTAAAGGAGAAGATGGTTACTGCATCAATTTTGGCCTTTTCAGATCGGACAAAAAAATTTCATGTGCCTTTGGATGCATCTGCAATAGCATCAGGAGTAGTATTAACCCAACCAGGAGAAGGTGATATATATCACCCTATTGCATTTGCAAGAAGAAATTTATTAGATTCAGAACAAAACTATAATACTAAAGAAAGGGAAGGGTTAGATATGGCATTTGCTTTACAGAAATACAGACATTACTTGTTAGGGAAAAATTTCAAGATTTTTACAGATCATTCAACTCTAAGATGTTTAGTCAATAAGCCAGTGTTGGGGGGGAGAATATTAATATGGCTACTTTTGTTTCAATCATTTGACTTTGAAGTTATGGTGAATCCTAGAAGATTGAATGTGAGGCAGATCACTTATCCAAGACAAATAATGGAGAAGAACCCAGTAACTTGGAAGACAATTTTCCATATGCCCAATTGTTTTCAATACAGATAGTTGATGAGTATTTTGCTGACATTATTGAGTTTTTGAGTACATTATTTGCACCAAAATAATTTACAACTGCACATAAGAAAAAAATTAGTGACTAGAGATGCAAATTACTAGTTGATTGCAGGTCATTTATATAAACCGGGAGCAGAAAACATCTTAAGGAGATGTGTGATGGAGCATGAAAGGCCTATCATTTTGGCAGAGTCACATGAAGGAATTGCATGAGGGAGTTACACAGAAAAATCTATCGTGTATATGGTATTTCACGCAAAATTATGGTGGCCAATAGTTCACAAGGAATCAAAGAAATATTGTCATAAGTGTGATGTTTGTTAAATATTTGGGAAGCCATCTAGGAGGCATGAGATGCCATTAAGACCTCATGTTACTTTACAAGTTTTCTATAAATGGGAAATAGATTGTGTGGGTCCAATTAATCCACTAGCAAGAAGATCAGGGGCTAGATATATTATTACAGTGACAGAATACTTGACCAAATGGGTTGAGGCAGCACTAGTGAAGGATTGCAGCGTAGAGACTGTAGCTCGCTTTCTATTTGAAAATGTATTGACAAGGTTTGGATGTCCAAGAATATTGATGAGTGATCAGGGGACTCACTTCATCGATAGACTCACTTCATCAACAAAACAATTGAGGCAATGATTAAAGAGTTTAAGATACACCACCAGAAGAGTACTCCTTATCACCCTCAAGAAAATGGGATAGTGGAATCCTTTAACAAGATTTTGGAGAATGCATTGACAAATATCTATAATGTAAACATAGATGATTGGGATTTGAAGGTACCAACAGTGCTTTAGGCTTATAGGACTACCTACAAAAAGATAACAGGGAAGACACTGTTAGGACCACATATTGTACCTTTTTGCCCATAATTTTTTCCATCATTATACCCTTCATCACCTATATTTAGACTCATAATATCACTTCATCTGATCATTCCAAGGTATACAACGTCCTTTCTCATTACTATATGCTTAATATGTTTTGCATAATATTTTACATTACTTTTGTACTTAACTATTGATTAGAAGTGCATAAGTATCCATAACTGCAGATTAGCATTTGAGGCCTGTGCTGAAACACAGAACTGTCGAAACACGGAGCTGCTACATAGCCCGAGGTCGCATATGCCGAAACACGAAGCTGCTACACAGTCCGAGGTCGCATATGCCGAAACACGGAGCTGTTATACAGATCGAGGACGCAGATGCTGAAACACGGAGCTGTCACACAGTCAGAATTGCAAATGCTGAAACACAAGCCGTTACAGTTAACGGTCAAGGCCGACACAGTCAAGAGCGTAATTCACGTGGCTGAAACAGCCCATGAATTGCGATGCTGAAACAACATCAGCAGCAATGAAGGAGTTGTTACACCAGCCGTAACAACAATACCTCGTTCAGCTCCTGTAACAGCAATCAGTTGCGTAAGAATAGGACATCCTATGTTGATTTAGAAAGAAGATCTGATTTAGGATAGGATTCAGATATGCTTTGTAATGATTGTATCGAAGGGATTTCCTCTCTAAATTCAGGGGAAATCACCATTCGGGCATCCAAGTTTTTATACATTGAAGCAACTCCAGAGAAGCGGGACATATCATATTCTTTCAATTTGTAATGTGACATTTCGACAGATGAATATAAAACTGCTCTGAGCATTCTTCTC
>ML792165.1:26594-37811 GCA_009831015.1 Picea engelmannii | reverse complement strand
TGAATTTGTCAGTGAAACTATCCTAGATGCATTGTGCTTGTCATGTCATTTCTGGTGGTATGTGGAATGTCACATAACTCCTCACGGATAGAAATTTATGACCATATGAAGTTGGAGAACCCCTCATAAGTCTTATAGAAGCCCCCAAGGGTCAAAGTTCTTTGCAAAAGAAATTATTTTAAATGAAGAATCCCTAAAATAAGGAAAGTGTAAGGCTACATGAAGATATAAATAATAGGAAAATCTGACTCATTAAAAACACACTTGTACATTTTGTATATCTATTTTCTTGTGTAAGGCTTCTTGTAAATACTTGTGGATATATCTGAAGTGGTAAATGTCTGAGGTAGCACGAAGGGTTGATGGAAAAATTCTCAGATTTACAGAAAACCCCATTTTCTGAGGCATACATGGGCTGTATGTGTATAGGGTGCGTACAATATGTGAGGTGTCTATGTATAGGGAGTGTATGTACACGGGTTGGCTATGTATAGGGTGAGTACATGTTAATAAAGCCATGAAACTTGAGAAGATGAAGGTGCAGAGGTTCTAGATTATGAGATCAAGCTCTTAGGAAGGTCTAGAGTGCTYAGATACATTAGATCCATCCATTGGTTCAAAAGGTATGTCTTATTTCTATGAATAGTTGGATTTTGATGTATGCATGAGGAATGACAATGGAGATTTGAGGATTCTCCCTAGAGAGACTAGTGGCTACATGGGATCTTCTATATAAGTCAGATCTACAGAAATACAATGTTGGTATATTTATCATTGATACTTCTTGTTGAGACACATCTTGTATTTCTTGGCATATGGCTAAGAGTTTTTATGGTACATGGTTGAGATCTTGTATTTATTGATGTATTGAGAAATTGAATCTCAAAAAGGGGTTGATGACTAAGATCATGTGAGGGATATTATACTTGTTCATGATTACACATAGCTATATGGAACATGGCTAGAGAGAGACATACTTTCCTTGAGTAGAGGTTATGTATGAGGATGCATGCACAGGGTACAATTACAGTCTGGATATAGTGATAGGTTACAGATCTATGTGAAAGAATTTACAAAGGGTCAAAAGTTTTCAAGTGAAAGGAAACCCTAGTTTTAGAAGGCATGCGTGGGCTTCATAATAGATAGGGCGCGTACATACATGGGCTGCATCACTGCAGGTTGCATATCTGTTGTATTTTTGTAGATACATGTTCAGTTCAGGTACGGTTTGATTACAGGGAAGTTGTACAGAATGGATACAGGGAAATGGTACAAGTTGATACAGTTGTATAGCAGTATATCTCACAGTGACAGTTTGACAGTGGTTCCATCATTCTGCTTCTACTTCAAGGCAGTTGGACGGGGCAAGGATAGGTGGTTGTAGCCACCTTCCAGTTGTAGTCGGAGAACATAGGGGGTTGTATCCTCCTTTTGGTTGTAGCCAGAGAATTGGGGAGTTAGAGCTTCCCTCAGGTTGTAGCGTGAGAAACCAGGGGGTTGGAGCCTCCTTCCAGTTACAGCTAGAAAAAAAAGGAAGTTGGTGCTTTCAATGAATGTAATTCTTCAAGACATATAAGAAAAATCATTCTGTGGTTTTCTCCCAATTTGGGTTTCCACGTAAAACACTAGTGTACTATGTATGTGTGTGATTATTTATTTCTTATTGCTCATTATTGGTTAATAATCTACATTGATATAATATTTGAAGAAAAAAAATTATAATTATGCTATTACTGATTCACCTCCACCTCTCAGTAATCCAACAATATCAACTGTGAAACAGGTGCAAGCAGGTCAGAGCGCAGAAAATCCTAATGGCGGGGAAAACCCTAATCCTAGAAACCATGCATAAGTGGAGGAAATGGACAAACAAAAATAGAAATTCCTCACAGAAGAAGTCTTGGTTGAAGATATTATTGGCCAACAAGAGATAGAGGGAGAAGAAGAATAATAATTTGAGGAAGAAGATATAGAATAAAACCCAGTTATGTGAAAGCACTAGGGGTAGTAGAAATCAATTTACCTTAACTCCCAAACGTTGTAGTTGCATTGGAAGGCATGCTAGGAAAGTTGCTGAAGTTAAAATATGCAGATCATGATGTAACAAATACAATGAAATTTCTTGACCTTACGCAAGAAAGTTACTTGGAGAATAGGGGGGAGGTAGGACCCTTAGGGAAACCCATTTTGGAGCCTATGCAGTGGATCACATGTATATACAACTTAGGTATTATGAATTTTCTAGACATAAAACATTTCAGGCATGGTCAAAATGTAGGCCTTTGTGTGAATCAATTGTTGGCTAGGGTACATGGAGGTATCCTGTGGATGGATAGGCTGGTCCCCATAGATGTAGATCTCATAGCCAAGATTACAGGGTTTCCTACCAGTGGTGTAAAACCATAAAACTATTTGGAGAACAAGGCAAGGGACAAAGAAATTGCAGAACAGGTTAAAGCACAGTTTGGGACAAATAGGGGAACCATGGGAATAGTGATCAAAGAAATTAACGATTCCGCGATGAGGTTTTCCATGAAGCTGATGGTCACTTGCAAAATTTTGAGGAAGTGTAGAAAGGAAGAGGCCCCAAAAGGAGTCATAGAAGTAGCCACATAGTGCACAAAGGGTGTAGTATTAAGCTAGGCACCCTACTTATTAAACTAGTTTTTAGTAGATTGTGGGGATGCATAGGATAATGGGACAAAATTCCATTATTCCTAGTTATTAATATTGATAGCTTTGGTAGGCTGGAAAGAGCCAAATTTTTCATCCTTTATAGACAGAAAAGGGAAATGTTATGCAACACGGTATGAAACCTTATGGCAGAAAAAAGATCCTAAGAATAAACATGCAAACAACATAGTATTTGCAATGTTTTTGGAAGATATGCAGCAGAAGGTAGCTAATATTTGGAGGATCCCAATTGAATTAGTCCAAGAAAATGAATGGGTTGCGAACTTTAAAGCTTCAAGACACCATATGTGGATTTTGGCCAGAAGGGATCCAAAGGAGAAGTGGTTAGAAATGAGGTATTGCACATTGCACGAGGAAGTAGACTAGATAGTGAAGGACTATCTTGTGTAGTGGAAGGTCCCAGTCACACAAAAGAAAGGAAAAAATCCTAAGGATCAAGCAGAAGTAGGAACATCAAAGAAGACATGAAGTCCAATAGATAATACAAGGAAGGTTGTAGAGCACGGTCAAGCCTCAGGAAGTGGTGCAGCAAGCAAGAAGCCAAGGAAGAAAGATATTTTGTCAAATGAAGAAGTAAAAGGGGATGGTGAGAAGGGAGATATATTGTGAAAAAAATAAGTATAGGATGAGGAAGAAGAAAATTAGAAAACTGAAGCGAAGACTTCATCCCCAACCAAGAAGAGGACTAGAACATAGGAGGGAGAAATGAAGAAGAAGATGAAGTATCATAAGAACCCTCTAGTACTTACAATTACAGAAGACGATGTAGAATTTGTTGCGGATAAAGTACAGGATAGAGGAGAAAATGCACTAGTTTCAGCAGAGGCACAACGAGAGGAGCTTATGAATAATCTAGAAGAATTTTAGGACATTGTATAGAGGTTTCAACTAAATACAATGAAGTAGAAAGAAAAAGTACAGGAGTCACCAGCGTAGAAAGAAAAAGAAGAGACAATGCATATAGTAGTGAAGAGCAGTGACAAGTTCAAGGTAACATAAGAAATGTTGGCAGTAGATGATAATATAACGCAAAAACCAGTGAAGGACATAGAAAAACTAGAGTTGGTTCTAGAAAACATACCCACAAAGGCATTATACGGGTTACAAGCGAGTGTGATGCAGAAGTTTCAGTCTAGATATAGGGAAAATGCCACCAACCTACTGCTCAACCGAGAGGTTAAGGAGAATTTGCAGGTGATTTGTGAGAAGCTCACACTGGAGAAGGAGGAAGAGAAATAGTACATAGATAAGATAGAGAATAAAATTGTAGAAGTATATCGTCGCATACCAGACTATGCACAGGAATTGGAGGTGAAAACAAAAGAGAAGATACAAAAGATTTCACAAACAATAGAGAAGAATAAACAGGAAATAGCAGACTTAACAGATAAATTAACTCCTAGAACACCTCCAGAAGTATGGGAATAGAGAGAGCAGGAGGTTATTATGCATGTAGATAGCATAGCGCAAGAAATAAAATAAGTGGCAGAACTATATGGCAGGACTGCACATATTTGGACCATCCTGGAAGAGGATGATAAAATCCAACATCTAGAGCAGAGAGAGGAAAAGATGAGCATTGTAGTTTAGGACTTAAAAAAGAGTCAGAATACCATGTACATATCCCTTAGATTGAAGATTATGTAGAAGCTGGAAAAATTATAGACAGAATTAAAGGCTGCACAAGAGGAGAAACAAGCAAGGAAGGCTTAGTTGGAGCCATTTTAGCAAGAGGCTGAAAGGATGATAGAGGAGATCAAAATAGAAAAAGGAAGACTGGAATAGGCATTGGAAGAAAACAAAGAAGTGTTGAAAGAGCACATGATAGTGCAGGATTTGGAGATACTAGTAGGAAAGAGCACACAAGCTAAGGAGAAAGAGACAGATTTGGAAAAGACATTTTATGCGCTAGAAGTAGCGTTGCAGAAGGTGAACTAAGTGGCTCAAGACGAGCCACATGTTAGTTTTGGGGGCCTGTTGGAGCAAGCATTTTTGGGAAAATAGTGCATCAAACGAGGAATATTGGACCAAGAAGGAGAGCACACTATATTTTGAGGAAAAGAAGCGTGTGTGGCAGGATTTTTGGAAATTCAACGCAGATGTGGACAAACCTATCCATGTTAGGGTTATGGTTTTGTAATGTATTGTAAGGGTTTTAACCCAATATTGTAGTATAAATAGAAGAGGTATAAGGTAGACTTAGGCATCTAATATTAGTAATATCTCTTAGGGAGAACTATTTTGAAGAACCTATTTTGGAGTCCTTGTGGAGTTGAAGTTTGTTTTGAGAGTTGTGGAGCTCAGATGGATTCAATCTAGAGATGTTGTTAAGGTTCAAGTCGCAATATGTGGAGCTTGGTGTGACCCTATTCTACCTCACTACTCTCTATTATCTTATGATGTAATTTATGCAGCGCCTTTTTGATGAATAAGAAACAAGAAGAAGGTCTTTGTGGACGTAGCCCCGAGGGGGTGAACCATGGTAAAACTCTCTGTGCAATGTGTCTGAATGTTATTACTATTTCTATAGTTATGGTTGAATGATTAGATAGATGAATGAATGGTCTTAATTACAATGTGCACTAGATATGCAGAATGAATGTCATGAATTTTATGAATGTTATGAATGAATAAGTAGATATGATGAATACTGAAATAGAATTCATGGTTAAGTAGAAATAAGAAGAAAAACCCCAACCCCTTTCCTGATTGTAGATAATTGAGTCATGCAATCACCCATAAACCATCTCGGATGAGACTACATTGTGCTCTCTATGCGTGGTGTAGCCTTCTGGTTTACCAGAAGGGACGATGGTGAAAAGGGTTTTGTTGGAGAACTAAGGTAGAACCTGGGTCAACCCATACGTCCAAAAACATGAAATATGTAATACATACCCCTATATTAAGATGATATGAAGATGAAAGAATTTTCACTTGCTTCTTAAGGTGGGGTGACCTTTCATCGATTAAATCTCCAAATACAAAAACACAACACAAACATTCCATAGTCTTTTATCTCTTCAAATAGATTTTCAATAAAATAAACCCTAACTAATTATGGTCCCATCACTAATGGGTACCAACTACCTAGTGGGCCTTATAAAGTGACCCTTTTACTTTAACTAAATATCCACTACTATCCAATGGGCCTTATTCAAAGAGGATTGTCGCATACAACAATTAACTAGATCCTAGGTATCCCAAAGTAGGGAGGTTAGGGTAGAACCCTAACATTATTTCTATTTGCAATGTGACCACTCAAATACAAGCCATCCTTGATCTAACTATCCATGTTTTTTCACCTCATTTATTCTAATAGTAGGGATGCAAGAACATCATCAATATTTAATGTAGTTTCATTACTCTCAATAGCTATAACTAGGCTATCCATTGAATCTAACAAAGAACACAAAAGAATAATGCACTTATATTCAAAATTTTAATTTCAATTGACAACAATTGGCTTACCCCCATGCTAAATGCATTAAGATGTTTTATTATGGAGCCAGTGTCATCCATATTTAAGAGGTACAACTTATTATGAAGGAAAAGTTTGTTTACCATGGACTTAGACTAATACATAGGAAAAGTTGGATTACTGAGAGGGGGGGTGAATCAATAATAGAGAAATTTAATCCTTTTTCACCATAAAATGCAAGTGTTATATCAATGTAGCATTATCATCAAATAGTTGCAGAGTAAATAAACAATGAAAAAATGAGCAATCACACACATACACAGTACACCATTGTTTTGCGTGGAAACCCAAAGCGGGAGAAAACCATAGAATTCTTCTTCTTATATGTCTTTAAGAATTACATTCATTGGAAGCACCAGATTCCTTTGTTTTCCAGCTACAAATGGAAGGAGGCTCTAACCCCCTAGTTTCTCAAGCTACAACCTGAGGGAATCTCTGACTCCGCAATTCTCTGGCTACAACCAGAAGGAGGCTACAACCCCCTAGTTTCTCCAGCTACAACCGGAAGGTGGCTACAACCACTTTTCCTTGCCACGTCCAACCACCCTGAAATATAAGTAGAATGATGGAACCACTATCATGCTATCACTGTGAGATATACTGTTGTAAACTTGTACCAATCAACCTGTAATCAACCTATACCATAAACGAGTGCATAAACCATGCACCAACCTATACCAAACAACCTGTAATCATCATGTACCATAAACAAGTGCATCAACCATGCACCAACCTGTACCAAACAACCTATAATCATCATGTACCATAAAAAAGTGCATAAACCATGCGCCAACCTGTACCTCAACCTATACCATCAACGAGTGCATCAACTATGCACCAAATATGTACCAATAATGCATCAAATACACATAAACTATGACTCATCAACATGTACCAGCATCATCAACTATACACCTCATGTATGTGCCAACTCATCAACTACTTGTCTCAACCTTGTACCCAACATGTACCTCAACCATATACAAAAGACATACACCAATATAACCATCAAAAGTTATATAAAAATTCATCACTCTATCCATAAACCAAATAACATAAACCCTTACATCAGACCATGTGCCATAACCTCACTGTTATGTAGCCTCAAGATAAACCAACAAATTTAGCAACACATCACAACCAAAAGACCAATACCCATATGCCAAATACCAACAAAAAAATACCAACTGTATCTCTCAACAAATATGATATATGCAACAATGCTGAACATCCAATACCATCTCAAGAGATAAACCCTAGCTCACAAAACATACCTCAAACAAGATGTGCCATATCTCTCATAAATAGACCCCAACCATGTTGGTGCCACGATTTTTCTGCCGCACTTTTTCTGTCGTGATTTTTCTGCTGCACTTTTTCTACCGTCCTTTTTCTGCTGCAATTTTTTTGCCTTGATTTTTCTATCACACTTTTTCTGTCGCGATTTTTCTGCCGTGATGTTTTGTTGCACTTTTTCTGCCACACTTTTTATGTCATAGTTTTCCTACTTCACTTTTCCTGCAACACTTTTTCTGTTGCACTTTTCCTGCCACACTTTTTCTGCCGCACTTTTCCTATCGCACTTTTTCTGCTGCAGTTTTTCTTTATCAATAATACCTGCCCAAATAACCTTCCACAAAAATAGATATTCAAGTGTAATTTGAATGAGAGATCCTTGCCTCTTATTTATACTTTCATGTATCTTCCTCAAGGGGTTACCTTTTAACCATTTTAACCCACTTTCCTTATTTTAGGATTAAACCACTTCTAACCACTGGTCCACTTATTAATTTCTCCATTAACTTTATTATTTAAATAATTTCTTTTGTATCCACTTTGACTTATAGTACACTCATCACTTCACTTTAATATTTACCTTCTAAATGTTGGACAACTGAGAGGGGGGGTGAATCATTTGTTACTGTGCTTAAAAAAATATACCCATTTTAAACTCTTCACATAACACTCAATCACGATCACAATGATACAGGGAAGTGAGCACTAGAATATTAAACATCAATCACACACATGAAATACACAGAGACAGATATTTCCTGAGGAAACCCATAAAGAGAAAAACCTCTTCTTCTTGATATGATAAGTAATCTTTATTTTCTTTACATTATCATTCTTATGAGCACCAACTCATTGTGAGGCTACCACCTATGTCTTGCAAGTTGCAACTTGCTGAGAGCACCAACTCTCTAGTTTCTCTAGCACCCACTAGAAGGAAGCACCAACTCCCTGAGTGTTCTAGCACCAACTTCCAGTCACACAGGCACCAACCTATATAACAGAGAATAGTAGTTCTCCCTTGCATCACCCTGCCACCCTAGTTTTTTTGGCTGTAACCAGATGGAAGCTACAACTCCTTGTTCTTGAAGCACCCACTTGAAACTATGAGGACACCAATCCTCCCAAGTACCTCCCTACCACCCTAAAATATAAATATTTTCCTTTTACAACTTATCACAGTGATACATCATTTATCTATGGCTTACCAGTCACATCATTGTTCAGCTACACTACTCTGCTCTGCCTGCATCAGTGTCTCTCTGCTCGCATATTTTTGAGATTTATGATCTTCTGCTCTATCTCTGCATGCGCACCTCGAATTTCTCTTATTCTCTTAGATATGCATATATGTTCCTCACTTATTCTAGGCTTCATCTCCTGCACAACATGCTTCTACACGCATGCATCACACACAATCGTAGCACACATCTCCTCTCTGTTTTGTGTTTTTATATTCTCTATGCACCTTCCGCATTCCTCATGCGTAATGCCTCTGCATGCTCGTTTTAGTCACTGTTTTTCCCCAACAGGTTGTTCACCATAGCTCTACTTCACACTTGCATAGCTCCACCACAGAATCCAATTCCTTCATAGTTCTACGTGCCTTTCTCACATCGATTCATCTCATGATCATAATCACAACTCTTCATCTTATCTGGAAGTTCAGTTTCCTATGAGTTCATCATCAATGGTTGTTATGCTGAGATTCCTTAGCCTCTCTGGTAGTCGAGACTCTTCATATTCTCTGTCATTACCAAATCTCTTCATCATCACTGGACATTATCCTAAAATCCCTTGGCTTATCTAGCAGTCGATACTTTTCATATTCTCTATCGATCACCCTGAAGCCCGTTCGAATTATCTATGCAGAAACAATCTGTAACACATCCACTATCGTAATTTAAAAAAAAATGGGCTTAATCTCCCACAAATGAGAAATCTCCACAAACCGGCATTAGCGAAGTGCCAATCCCTGGTTCAATATCAAGATTCGAGGTTTCTAATGTTAAAACTCATTCACCCCCCCATGACTCGCGATCCTTCGAGTTCCGATGCACTCCTCACACATTAGCTCCCCAGGCCAAGCCTGTGGTTCACTGCCTTTACGGCCGTGGTCTTACCTCCTTTCGGGGCAACTCCTATCGGAGTTTCGGGATTTCCGATGTCACAATTCACGAGTCCTCGGAACTCGCGATTCTCCGATCCCCGATATGCCCCTAACGCATTAGCCCTCTAGGCTAGCTCCATTCTCATGTGACCTGCTACCATATGTTAGTAGCTCTATAGCTACCCATCGGGGTTTCGGGGTTTATGATATCGCGATGCACAAGCCTTCACAAATTCCAATTCCCCGATCCCCGATGCCACTTGGCGTGGACTCACAGCCAAGATTGATCTTCCGACATCTGTCCCTTGTTCTGGCACCTATGGCCCACACTCCTTATGATGGTGTGGAGTGACACCTGTCCTCCACTGGAGTGCTATGACTAGGGGACCGTCGTGTTTCGGGATTTCACGATTCCTCCTGTCGTGAGTTTCTTGTCATCGAGAATCCTGAATTGCCGAACCCCGATCCCTCGGGATCCTCTGACACACGTCCTCGTCATGAACGGCTCAGATCTCATCGGGAAATCGTGGATCGTGATTTCATTATGTATGAGTCTTTTGTTTCTGAAAACCCCGATTTCCCGATACCCGGTTCTACGGGATCTCCTGACATGCGTCCTGCACAATGGATGGTCCAGATCCGATCGGGAAATCGTGTATCGCGATTTCAATATGTAACGGTTCTATACTCCCTAAATCTCTGATGGGAAGAATCCCGACGCCTCCCAAACACTGACACATGTCCTTCCGAGATCAACAGCTAGGATCCGTTCTTGGGATTTCGAGGACCACAAGGTCTCGATTCTCAGACTCAACAAAACCCCGGTAACCCTATTGTCCCGATGACTTCTCCGGGATGTTGACACGTGTCCTTCCAAGATCAACGGCTAGGACTCTTCTTCTGCACACTAGAGTTTAACTCCGGCCCATATTCTCGATATATGATGGTTGTCGGGGCTATGATCTAAGATCCGACGGTTCAGATCATTTTCTCGCATGCCTACCCTTGCGCTTAACCCCTGCGCAGCTTCTCCAGATCCAACGGCTGACGGGTAGTTGGACCGAGATCTAACTGTCCAGATTCATTCTTTTGGGTCTTGGATTTTACGATCCCAAATTCTCGTTGCTCACGATGATATTGGGCAAAGGGGAAAGGTATGTAACACCTGCGTTACTTTCGTAAATCTAATGGTCGTAGATGGCTTATGGACCCTCCAACGAGATCTCATCCGTCGACTTATTTATCGCACAACACTACTATCTTGGAACCTCGATAGGATCGTTCTTCCTCGTACAGGGTTAATAAGGCCTGTGCATTCAAATCCTTATTCTGGGTTCTGGGGGAACCTTTCCGAGGAGGGAATCTCTGTGAAGGGATTCTTACTGGGTCATTCCCGGGAGCAGATAGAGGAAGACAACTTCCCGAGGGCAGCTGGGCAAGGTTAGCTTCATTTTATTGACGTAATTCGTGCATGATATCCTTTGTAATAAGCATATATGAACTTATTCGTATCCAACACTGCGCGGACATTCTTATGCTGAAAACATTTACAACTTCACGGTTCTATGAGCTAACATCTACTACATATTAACAATTATTGCACGGGCAACTACTTCACAGGAAACGTCTACAATTCCACAAG
>ML792164.1:925748-936455 GCA_009831015.1 Picea engelmannii | reverse complement strand
CAATACATGAATATGTCCCTTTCCCATAATGATGATGTCATCTTATTACATGATTCCTTGATCACATGTATAGACTAGGTATTGAATATATTAATGCCTTTGTTGTGATTGGTTTGTGTTGTTGTGATTGAAACGACACAAGATCATTGGAGAAAAGCAAGGAACAACAGAGATTAAAGGAGAGCGTTCATAAGGTATGTCCACTATCCATTTCTCTTAGTTCATTCAATATTTAGATCTAGGGAAAGAGTAGTATTCTGTCACGTTTTGTTCCAGATCCAGGTGGATCTGGGGAGATTGGTCTGTGTCCGCACTCACGAATTTATCCATAAACAATGACAAAAAAAAAAAAATTGGCATGCATTATATCACAGACTGACTAATTGGACCGACAAGTTGATCTAATCATGAAGGAGCACCACCACGAATTGTAATGATGGAACAAAAAGTAGCATGACCATTTACACAATTTTGAATCATAAACTATATCCTCACTAAAATTACCCAAATTCTTCTCCTTATTTGTAAAATTCACTTATCTTCATTGTTGTTTCTCATTTTCCCCCATGACAAAGAGTCTTTTTTTGGTTAGAATTGTCGCTAACTATGCAAAATTTGAAGCATAGGTCTTGTGGTGATATGTGAGATAATTGGAATTTAATTTTTGGAAGCATATCCAAAATGCATGAGGCGATTTCAAAGAGTTGGGTGGTTTCCATTTTTACAAATATTTCAAGGGAATGATAAGCAAATAAACAAAGCCTTTGCGAAGATGTTTGATGGCACAAAGGCCTGAATCGATCATCTTGAGATGCAATTGTTAGAGGCATTCATTTCTCAAGTGAGAGGGCTACCTCAAGGTGGAAAACCATCGTTCAAGAATCAAAGGATCAAAGGAGAAATATGGAAGGACTTCCTCCAAAATCCAAAGCGGGAAACATATTGGAAGAAAGGTATGCCTACCTTTGCATTCAAAAAGAAATGGTGCGATATTATGTTCATCCTTCAAAAATAATTAACCTGTGAGGGAAGGTACGAGTTAGTATTTTATCACCATATCAAACTGCTTATGCATTTTGTAAAGGGGTACAATTTGGATATGCCTTTCTATTTAATGAATAACCCCAAGACTATAGAAGGTAGTTTGTTTCATTTTGGGTTGACAAAGATGTTGATTGGGGCTATACTTTAGGAACATAATGATAATTGGGAGCAATTCATAATTCGTAATAATTTTGTTGAGGCTCCAGAACAATATGAGACCAAAGGGTTGAAACAAAAAAGTACCAAGAAAGGGGTCTCTGGTACAAAAATGAGGGTTTCCAAGTTGGAAATATTGGAAATCATTTTGTTGAGGCTCCGAAACAATATGAGACCAATGGGTTGAAACAAAAAAGTACCTAGAAAGGGGTCTCTAGTACAAAAATGAGGGTTTCCAAGTTGGAAATCTTGGAAACAGAATGAGAAATCCCTGAAGTTCCCAAGTTGGAAAATATAGAACTAGAAGATGAGGAACTAGAACATGCAGATGAAGAAAAGGTTATAGAATCCAAGGAGGTTACAAAACTAGAAAATAAGAAAATCAAGACATTAAATCTCAAGACAATAGAAAAGAACAAGTAGAGCATAAAACATAACACAAAAAAGCGGTCAAGGTTTCTAACCCCGAACCTATAAAATCCATATGACAACCTCAAGTAAGCACATCAAAGGAAGCTAATAAATCCAAGGACGATGAATTGAATATAGAAGATGAGAATTTAAGGTCGCGTGAACTAGGAGTGATCCGGAAATACTTAGATTTCAATTAGTTCTTAAGCAGACACTAACATCCGACTAGATTCATGAAATTAAGATCATTATGACTATTTGCACAATAACATGTGAATACGCTTACTTATCCATAAAATTCGTTAATTGATAATAAAATTGTGGAAATAAAACATGCTAACATGGAGAGAAATATTAACAACAAAGATCAAGGAACATTACACAAGTTGATAATGGAGTTCACCTATCTTGGGCTACGTCTCTGGGTCCTCTTCAAAATGATAGATCACTTTATTGATGGTCAATAATGCTTAAATACAACTCCCACTCTTGACCTTTTGATCTATTTCTCAAACAAAAGTGTAACTATCAAAATCGACACTGCCTCAGAAAACCAAAACTTTTAACTCTAAACACTATATGCTTCTCTCAAAAAGGCCCAATGGTACAAATACCGAACTAGCAGAGCTCTTGGCACTAAAATGATGTCAAAATGAACTCTCTCCGAGTGATTGGCACACACATAACAAAAATGAACTCCACTCTCATACAAAATGAACTTTCTTCGAGTTCTTGCATGAATTCATACCATATACAATAGAATTATTGCTCATACAAAACGAACTTGCTTTGAGTTCTTGCATGAACTAATCCAAGTCAAAATGAACCCAACCCGAGTTCTTGACACATGATCCTTCGGTCATAACCAAAATGAACCCCATTTGGGTTCTTAGCATATGAGTACCCTTGTCTTGGCATGCATTCCCATGTACCGTACAATGGCTAAGGCTTGGTTTATATAGGGTAAGTCGGAGGGTCGAACCCCACCCGACCCCCTAGATGATCGACTGACAATTTAATTGAAATTTAATAAAATTTCATTGGTAGTTTCAACTGATGGATGCACGTGGTGCAATGGTAGGTGAATAATGTTAAAGCATTGGAAGCTCCAGGTGGAGGTCACAGGTTCAAACCTTTGGACCTCCATTTTTCTTGTATTGTTAAAACAATACACTTTAAATACATTAACTCCTGCTAACCATAAAAAGTAGTATGGTATCTCAGTTGGTTCAAACATTTGGTTATAGTTTGTTGACATATCCAGAGGTTATGGTTTTGATTCCCTTCAATCCCAATTTATTTTGATATCGAAGCCACATTGGCCTTTTTGGATGTTACCATGTGTCGGCCATTGATTGGCGCACATCATCACCACATAACCAGTTTGCATTAGTGCCATGTCACTACCACTTGTTAGTGCCACATCATTATGTACTGCCACTTGTCACCAGCCATGTCAACATCATACTGCCTCTTGTCACCTGCCACGTGTTCATCCATACTACCAGGTGTCATCCTTGCATTGATGCCACATGCGATCCGTACAATCCACATCATCCATACAGTCCACATCATCCATATAGTCCACATGTCCATCTGTGATGCTACCACATAGCCTATATATACCATCCGAACTGCCACATGGAATCCTATGGGGATGCCACATGGCACCCCCTTTTTCCCTTTTGCTTTTTTTTACCGAAACTTCAAAATGACATAACTTCCTCATAGGAAATTTTTTTGAGGTTGTTCAAATTGCATTGGAAATACCTCATCGATATCTATGCAATGAATTCATTTCCATAAGAATTTGTGACTATCATGTTTTTAGTGTTATGGATCCTCTTGGATCACACCTCCCCACTGAAGAAATTTTGGACCTCCAAAAGTATGTACTACTAAGAAACTTAGTGACCATAAATCTTTCTTGTTTTTCTAGTCTTTATCCACTTTGATAAAATGTACTTCCAACTGATCTCCATTTGGGAACTGATCTTCATCTTGGAACTGATCTTCATCTTAGGTCTCCATCTTGGATCTCCAAAAGTTTGGTTCATTTAGAAATGAAGTGAAGGTACTTCCTCCTCACTTTTCTATTACCATCCATCCATCTTGCCTGGATAATGAGAACCTCACTCAATAATTAAGACTGAAACAACATTATTTATCAAGTTAATCATTCTCTCAAATTCACAAATAATACCATTCATTATTGCTACTACTAACCATACTCCACTGACTAGTATAAAAATGAGCAACGAAATTGAATACACAAATGTGAAAGAGAATGAAACATCAACATATTTGTCCTTCTTAACAGGAACAATATCAACCAAAGGATATTCTTTACTTCCAACCATAGGTTGTAAACCTGGATCCTTGATACTAGCATTAACCAACATTTTCACATGCCCTATAGTGACAACAGTCAAATTAGTCTTCATATATGAGCTATCACAATGAACTCAATCCCATCCTTGAAATTATGATACTTGTTCTGTTCCCTTGGCCTTCTTCCGATCTTCATACATTTCTTCCACTGTGACCTTCATTGCCATGAATGCGGAAAATAATTCCTCTTCAATGTCAAAAGGATTTAGATTAGAATAATCTCCATACTCTGTTGAATCCATTTCTACTTTCCAAATTCAAGCTCGAACCAATCTCAGGAATATACTCTTCACACGATCCTTCACCAAGCTTGAGTTTTGGACCTCACAAGCATTCATATTCAAATAAATGTCAAACCAACTTTGATACCACTTGATCCTTCCAATGATACCAACCTGCTCTGATACCAACTTGATTTGACTTCATACAAAGAATTCAAACCTTCTCTTATACCAAATTGATTCGAAAATCCTTAGATATCAATTAGTTCTTAATCAAACACTAACATCCAACCAGACTCAGGAAATTAAGATTGTTATGACTATTTGCAAAATAACATGTGAATACACTTACTTATCCATAAAATCCATTAACTAATAATAAACTTACAAAAATAAAATATGGTAAAATGGAGAGAAATATTATCAACAAAGATCAAGGCACATTACACAAGTTGATAACGAAGTTCACCCATATTGGGATATGTCTCTGGGTCCACTTCAAAATGAGAGATTTCCTTATTGATGTTGAATAATGCTTAAATACAACTCCCACTTATGACCTTATGATCTGCTTCTCAAACACAAGTGTAACTATTAAAATCGGTACCGCCTCATAAAACCAAAACTTCTTACTATAAACATTATATACTTCTCTCAAAAATGCCCAATGGCACAAATACCAAACTAGCAGAGCTCTTGGCATGTAAAACGATGTCAAAATGAACTCTCTCCAAGTTCTTGGCACAAACATAACCAAAATGAACCCCACTCACATACAAAACGAACTCGCTCTGATTTCTTTCACTAATTCATACATCATACAATATAATTACCGCTCAAACAAAATGAACTCACTCTGAGTTCTTGCATGTACTAATCCAAGTCAAAATAAACCCAACCTAAGTTTTTGACACACGAGCCTTCGGTCATAACCAAAACGAACCCCATTCGGGTTCTTGGAATATGAGTACCCTTGTCTTGGCATGCATTCCCATGTACCGTACAATGGCTAAGGCTTGGTTTATATAGGGGAAGTCGGAGGGTTGAACCCCACCTGACCCCTTAGATGCTCGACTAGAAATTTAATTGAAATTTAATACAATTTCATTGGTAGTTTCAACCAATGAGTACACATGGAAAAATAGTAGGCACGTATTATTAAAGCATTGGAATCTCTGGGTGGAGTTCATGGCTTCAAACCCGCGGACCTCCATTTTTGGTGTATTGTTATAACAATACACTTTAAATACATTAACTCGCACTAACCATAACAAGTAGTTTGGTATCTCGGTTGGTTTGTAAATTTGGTTGTAGTTTGTGGGAATATCCAGAGGTTATGGGTTCAATTCCCTTCGATCCCAGTTCATTTTGATATCGAAGCCACATTGTCCTTTTCAGATGTTGCCACGTGTCAGCTATTGATTATCTCACATCATCGACACACAACCTCTTGTCCTCAACACCATGTCACTGCCACCTGTCAATGCCACATTAGCACGTACTACCACTTGTCACCTACCATGTTAGCTTCATACTGCCACATTTCACCTTCCATGTGTCTGTCCATACTACCACTTGTCATCCTTGCATTGGTGTCACATGGCATCCATATAGTCTACTTCATCTATATAGTCCACATCATCCATACAATCCATGTGTCCATATGTGATTATTCCACATCACTTGTCTGTACTATCCATACTACCACATGGAAGCATATGTGGATTCCATGTGGCACCCCCTTTTTCCCTTTTCCCTATTTTTTTCAAAACTTCAAAAGGCCGTAACGTTCTCATACAACTCCAGTTTGAGGTCATTCAAATTGGGTTGGAAATCTCTTGTCAAGATATATGCAATGAAGTCATTTCCATAAGCATTTGAAGCTATCATTTTTTTAGCATTCTGGATCCTCCTGAATCAAGGAGGCAAAGTAGAGATTGTACATAACAAGAAAAGTAAGGTAGAGGAAATTATGCACAGAACAACTAGGAGTATGACGAAAGAATTAGCTACAAAATAGCACGATAACATCCAATATCAATACAAGGATATCATTGAACTTAAATAATCTGACAAGGAGCATCCAAAAAGTGTGAATAAGACAACTCCAAAAAAAATATCAAGTCTAAATCATTTCTCATTCCATCTCCCTATTTTAAGTTCATAACTTATGACTCTAAAGGAGGACAAAGGATTTAATCAGTTCATGAACGATTATGAAATTCACGAGGCCGTCAAAATTTATTAGGAACTAGTAATTGATCCAGTTTCCACAACTTTGAAATATAAGGGATTTGGAAAGATAAATAAATGAAAGGAAGAGCTCAAGGAATTAACACTCCTTGATAATCATATTAAATTAGAAAATGAAATCTTGAAATCCGACATTGGTCAGTTGTAAAAAGATAAAGAACAGTTGGAATCTCGGAAGAAATTGCTAGCAAAAAAGGCCAGAAAATGGTACATGCAAAGCAGGTTAGGAAGAATTAGGATTAGGAGATTGAAGACGAAGCTGAATAAGGTAAGGAGTTAGGGACAAGCCTCAGAGTCAAATATTTTGATCGATGATTCAAACAAAACTTAGGAGTGAAGGGGATAAAATTTTGAAATTTTGTTGGAAGAAGTAGAGAGTCATTTTTGTTGCATGAGGACATGCAACATCTTCTGTGTGGGAGAGATGTTGAGTCCTCAAAATATAATCTTTTTGTTACATTCCTATCCTAAAATTCCATCCAAAATCCCATATCTATGACTTAGTTATATCCTATTTTATCTCTTATTTCTATAAAATCACGATCAACTACAGAACATGTGCATTTGAATGATGTTGAAGGTAAATTGTCCATTTTATGATTAATTCCATTCTTCTTTATGCACATTTGATTTAATTAGTTATTATTCTAATGAGTAACTACAATTTTTTTTGATTCTATAGCAACTCAAAATACAATTATGTAGCCTAGTCACTAAAATAGTTTTCTACAGTGAAATTGTTGTTCTATAGGGATGCAATCACTCCAGGACTGAACCCCAACATATGGAATATGCCAAATTGATCCCTAAAGCTCATCCACCTATCATATCAGCCCAATGATACTCTATATTAGTGCAACATAAAATTCAAACCTACAGTCAAACATGTACATGTAGTAGAGTTGCACAAGTTGGTTCCTCATTGAATTAACATGAGGAAGGAATGAGATCATATTAGAGAAATCCATGCATCATGTCATGAATCTCTCCAATACATGGATGGAAATTTTAATCCATACATCCATGAATTTTGCTAATATCTGATTCTGCATATTCGCATATGCAATTTGTTACAAATAGTTTGTTAGATCCTTGTAGTTTGGATCTGTGCGATCTCATTTTCATTGTATAAATATTTGTAATAAGAATTTCAAAGACACACACACACGCACACTTCTTGAGATAAGATTGTTGTAATCATATTATTGTTGGGATTAATACAAAGTTATGGTTACTATATCTTTATGCAAGTTTCATATTTTGAGTTTATAAAGTTTTAAGTCTCAATTTATGATATTCCTAAATAACTTTCCCCGAGCCAGGAGGCCCCCTTAAGGAGGAGCACATTATTCTTTACTTTAAATCATTGGTATTGTCTTGCTTATGCAGTTGTGATATTTTGTATTTCTGTTCATTTCTTTTATGCAAGTTTTTTTATTTTTGTTTACATAAAGATAACTAACACAACAAACATCAGTCACATAGTTGATTTTTATAACCACAACAAGAACTCTCATTTTTTCAGGTGATTGAAATAATTTTATTAACATTCCAGTAGATTGATGTTCCTAAGTGTTGGAATTATCTTTGTGTCTTTACAATTTTGTTTTTTCATCATTAATGAAAGCTTTGTTCTTTCTGCAACTGAATATAACTATGTTTCTACAACTAAGGCAGTGAATAGTTTTTCCTTATGCATGATTAGATAAATTAGAAAACTAGTACCTACATATATTTTTCATTGCACCTCATCGGTTTACGATCCCCATATTAACAATTTAATGTAGTAGATTTCAACTAATTGAACTAACTGACAAGGGATTTTATCATAACGAACCTTTTGAACAATATGATGAGTGGAATTTCTCCCAACATGGTTATGGACTCATATACGGTGAGAACAAGTTTGGGAGGGATGGAAAAGCATAGGAGGAACAAGAAATGGGTAAATGCAAAGTTGAACAGATCAATTTTGTCTTAGGAAAAGGTTTTAAGATCCATGGAATCAAGGATATGGAGGATGTGAATTTAGTGGGGTGTATTTCCAGTAAAAAAATGTCGAATAAAACCCTCATGAGATGGACAACTAACAATTTCTCCCAAAAAGTTGGTTATGTCCATCATAACCTTCTTCTCACTAAAGGATGGATGGTTTGGATTTTGAATTTGGGGGAAGATGCCAAAAAAAAATTCTCTCTTGCTGGAGCTAGGGATCCTAGGAACTCTTCCTAAGTAAATGGAGAGTATATTTTGATGAAAATTTTGCAAAAATAGAGATAATCCCAGTCTAGTTTAGACTTCCTGGGTTTCACCTTATCCTCTAGTCATATGTGGTCTTCTAAGAGATTGGGAATTCTTTGGTTTTCTATTATGAATTTGACAAATCCTATCACTCCTCTAGATATATGGACATGAATTGAATTTTTGTGGGTCTAAACTTATCTAAAGGGCTGGCGGATTCTATCACCATCAAGAGGGGAAATGATGTTATTTTTCAGGAGTTAGACTATGAAGGTATTCCCTTCAAATGTGGGCATTGTGACTCATATGGACACTTAGGGATGGAATACCTAATTTCTTCAAATCACAAAATGTGGATTCAAATAAAATCAGGGGATGTGGTAGCACAGGTTCAAGCCCCTCTAGAAGTTCAACAAATGGAGGATCTACCAAATATCACTCATCCATCCATCTTGAAGGAAGATGGTATCCCAAGTATCTTGTAGAAACCTTAGAGGCTATAAAGATCAGTTGTGAAGGCTCAGATACTAGTAATCCTCTCTCTCTCTCTCTCTCTCTCTCTCTCTCTCTCTCTCTCTCTCCCATTACTCTTTCAATTGAAAATGATATCCAATTTGGCTCCCTTGGAATACAACCCTCTACCCAAGGAGAGGAGCAAGGAAAATATTTCCTCTCAATCCTTTAAGGCCTCATGAAACCCCAACCATCAACTCTCATCATGATTCATGAGATTTGTTGATCTGATGGAGCTTTTATCCCTCCATTGAGAAGATAAACTCTATTGAACATTTGGCCTTGCTACCTTCCCATGTTGATCCCCAACATCTTGCAGGGTTCACATACAATATTCACACTAAGAAAAAAGAAATCATTCTCTTATTATTCGCATTGAAAGGGGGCTGGTTTCCTTTGAATATTGGGATATGAATCCCTTCTTTCCATTGCATAAAAGAAATCTAATTCCAAGGTATGGATAGGGAGATAATGTTCTCTTATTGAGACTCTTAGAGAAAATACCCCTGGGAAGGACTCCTCGTGACTATTCTCTCCCTAAAATGTAGAGGGTTGGACAATCCCTCTAAGAAATTGGTCATAAAATGAGTGGTAGAGACTCACAACTCCTCAATCCTCTTTCTGAAAGAAACACTAATGGAAGGATACATATCCATAAAAACACACTCTTCCTTCATGGTCGGCTGGGCGATTTTGGCCATAGACGCACAAGGGATGTCAGGGGGTTTTCTCATGGGTTGGAGGAAGAAATCCATGTCTCTACAAACTCTTGGGCCATTTCAGTTGGACTAGGTACCTCCCTTGTATCTCATGACCTAGAAAATGAGTCCCTTTGCATCAACATCTATAGGCCTTACTCAGACAGACAATGGTTTTTGGAGATCACTCTCCAATTTTGTTTTTTGCAAAATGGGCTTGTTCTAGTAGGGGGAGATATGAACTTCACGTTGGGGGCCTTTGCAATATGGAGTTCGACTACCTACTTGGACCCTCTAGCAGACTTATTCATCACTAAACTAGAGGCAATATGGCTATTAGATATGAAACTAGCTAAGATCTCTTGAGTGTAAATTTGTTGAACTTGCACAGAATAGATCTAGCTAAACAATAATACACACATTTGCAGAGAGAAATTGAGAAAGAAGAAGCAAGATAGAAAGAATGGAATAATTCTCATTAACCATATTCCACACTCAAAAGAGTGAATAATTTACAATATATATAGGATAAATGAGTAACTGATGAGCCATAGTGGTGGTCTAGATTGATCTGGACACACACCAACAGTTACAAGAGTAAATTGTTGTTGGACACACCTACCACACTTAGAGGGGGGGGGGGTGAATGAGTGTGGGGCTCTTTTTACCAAAACTTCCCTCTTGCACAAAAACTCATCAATTAGCATTCAACATTTATTCATTACCCATTGTTTTCATTTATAACCAGTTAGATGTGAGCACATATCAGCAACATATAT
>ML792164.1:867531-919651 GCA_009831015.1 Picea engelmannii | reverse complement strand
CTAGAATTGGAAATGAGACAAACAATTTGTGTGGCCTAACGGATCTTAATCTCATTGTTCATCTAGCACATGAAAAAGGCATGAATCAATTGTATATATATGGAGATTCCTCGTTGGTGATAAATGTGATGAAAGGGGTTTTCATGTTGCATAATTACAATCTTCTCCCTTTATTTCATGATATTAAACTTAGAATGAATAATTTCTCTCAAATCACATTTGATTATGTATATAAGAACATAAACCAAAAACCAAACAACCTCTCAAAGGCTGGATTAACATTAAACCAAGGCTTATAGAAAATCATGGAAAAAAGCTAAAATGGTCTCTCAGAGTATCTTCATAACTCATTGATCCATTAATGAATAATTATAAATACCTAATGATACTTTGTTGATATGACAATGCTGGTTGAAGGTTGAACATTTTAAAAGTCTTGTTTTTTTATGTATATGTTGAGTGCTCATAGAAAGCTCTCAACATATTCTTTTTTAACTATAGTAAGTTTTTGGGAATTTTTTGTAGCTCATATGGATTGATGGTTTGGGAAACAATCTACTTAAAGCCAATAGGTAATTTTGTTCTTTTGTAGAAATACAATTATTTTTTTCTTAGAAAAAAAAATTAAAATCATTTTATTCAGAATTTTTTAATATAAACCATCGCATTTAAATCTTGGTGCACATGACAAGCTATGGGGAAGTTGTGAAGATGGTCATCGAAGCATGTTAAGATATAATAAATAGGATAACTTTAAATAAAAATCCATTGAATCAAATGTAAGGCAAGGAAGATGTTTTTACTAAAATAAGCCGGTTGAGTATAATACAAAGTGTCATAAGAGCATTTTGATATTTAATCCATTGGAGCGTATTCAAAAATGCCATCGGGATTTATTTTAAAATATCCTTGGATAGCACCATCTAAGAGATTTTTAATAAATAACCATTAGATATGAATAAAAAAGAGCCCATTGAAGCATATTTGAGCATAATTTAAATAAAAAGAAATAATGAGAGTACACTTTGAAATGTCTTGTGATAAAACTTTTGAAGTGGTTTTCGAAATTGTTTCAAACTCTAGCTAAAATCATCTACAGTTTAGGTAGGGATGGCATAATGATGTTAAATTTTAGTTAAATAACGAGGAAATAAAGAAAAAGTTCATTCTATAGAATATCGATAATATTAACAATATTATTATATCTAAATTTAAAGAGAATTTGTGGTGCAATAAAGAATTAAAGTATAAAAAAAAATAAGATACTATAAGGAGGTGGTCGACCATAATCTAGAAGATCAAAAGTATTTCTCTATTTTAACTAGCGTAAAGAAGAAAATCCGCATTGCTAAAATAAGAACAAACTCTCATGAGCTTGATTGTGAAAGTGGGGGTTGGACAATTCCCAAAACATCTTGGGTTAAAAGAATTTGTCATCTTTGTGACACTAAGATGGTTAAAGATGAAAATCTCTTTCTCTTAGAATGTCTTGTGCATACCCATATTAGATCACAAATTCAAAATATTTGTCACAATACCAACCTTCCTAACCTTCTAAGTCAACTACGAGGATCTTGGAATGCATTTTTTAATGTTTTTGGAGCACAAAAATAAAATTCTACCTTTCTTAAAATTCAATAAACCAATTCTAATTTTAATAGATGTTAATCATCATCATTATTATGCATTGATGACTAAATATAAAAAAATATAAGTATATCATCATTATTCATTCATTGATAAATAAATATGAAAAAATATAAGTATAAAAGAATTTAAAAAAAAATGAAAATGGTCATAAAAGTATTTTCAAGTATAGACCCGGGAGTAGTATTGAGTATAACCATCAGAACCTTTCCAATTTGTTAAGTTGAAAGTATTTTCAAGTATAGACCCGGGAGTAGTATTGAGTATAACCATCAGAACCTTTCCAATTTGTTAAGTTGAAATATGTGAGAGGGTCTATCCTTTCATTTCCTTCGATGAAGTTTGAATTCGACAAAGTCTTATAAGAAGAAAATTTGATAAAGGCTTTTAAGAGACAGAAAATCACTCTCAATTAAAAAATATTAACCCTTGGTGAAAGATACCAGTCCTTGGTGAACATCGCCAGTTGATTAATTTTGAAAAAAAATATTTTATCCCTCTTATCGAGGAAAGTTAAACCAAATAATTTCCTTCGTATAAAAATTGATACCCATTCGATTTAAAATATAAAAGGATTATATCCCAAGAATAAAATATCGAACAAATTCCGCGTTGGAAACCCACTCCAGATACTTCCCCACATAGTGGCTAGTATGGGAATGATAAAGCTTTGCAACCCCAAGGGACACAGGTTTCGAACTCGTGACCTCTCCCAACAATCTATAGTTATAATAAGGCATCATCCAATATAAATATAAGCTTAAAATATAAAAAGATTAGATCCCAGGAATAAAATATCGAACAATCTATAATTATAATGACATATCATCCAATATAAATATAAGCTTAACAGAAAGAGGAAAATTAATTAAGCCAACCATGGGTGGAACTTCACGATCTTTGACTTTTGCTGGGACTTTTCTATATTTATGGATCCCATCATAGTAATTTTGATTATTAACCTTCAGAGTAATTTTGAATATTAATTTTTAGAGCAAAATTAAATATAAATCATTGGAAACTATTAAAAAGTTTCATTAATATTTTTTCAAATATAAAATTATAAATAAAAAGATAATCAAATATGAACCATCTAATCACTTTCGAAAGTGTGATTGAAGCACATCTCAAAAACGAAAAACAAAAGTAAGAGGACAATCAAATATGAGCCCTATGAACACTTTCGAAAGTGTGGTTGAAGCACATCTCAAAATGTCTTTTGATAACTTAACTTTGGGTTCCTCCATGCTTTGATGACTTTATCTACTCCCATGATTTTTACTTTAAGAAATTATTTTAACTTTTTCTTTTCACTAATAAAAATATTTATTTGATTTTGAACTAAGCAAATTATATGCAAAAGATGATGCATCAAATAATATGCAAAAGATGATGCATGAAAACCCATAATGCATCACCATTGAATACGAATATAAACTTTTGCAAATAAGCAAACGAACTCACTCAAACATGGGGTAACTTCTCAATCTTCGGCTTAGCAACCCTAAAAATGACCTACAAGATATGTCTTTTTCAATACATAGAGGACGGGTAGAGATTTCTAATGATGGTTACAACAACATGTTCATGGTCATCTCTATAGGTTTCAAAATGATACATTTCGATAACTTTATTTGATGAGGAATCATAAATGTGTTTGCATAGCTTTGGAGCTGTCTTTTTCAATACATAGAGGACGGGTAGAGATTTCTAAAGAATGGTTACAACAACATGTTCATGTCATCTCTATACGTTTTAAAATGATACATTTCAATAACTTTATTTGATGAGAAATCATAAATATGTGTTTGCATAGCTTTGGAGCTTGGATTTGAATTTCGTCAGTTGCATTAAATTCATAGTACCTAAAAACCTATAAAACAAGGATTGTTGCAAAATAACTTAGTCCCTACATATTGAGTCATAGTTGCAATACTGCAAGCATGGAATTAGTTTGCGGAGTGTTCTAGATATATGATAACCGGGTGATGCACATGAACTATTAATAAGTTACACTTTTTTCTTACTACATTAATAAATTTGTAGGAAATTGCAAACCTATAATAACTACAATATGCACTAGAACTATTAATAAATTACAAACTTGTTACTTGCTACATTAATAGAAAATCATAATTTTCTATTAATAAAAATCTAATTTTCCTAATTCTAATATCATAAATATCTAATTTTCCGAATTCTAATATCATAAATGTAATTTTGTAAGAGTCTTTGCATTCTTGATTTTGGAGATGTCCAATACGACAAACAAGTGAGTTAGGGACTCGATTCATTACCAAAGAAGAAATCCTTTGTTTTCTTGATTGGCATATATATATATATATATATATAGTTAGTGAATATCGATCTAAGCGGTTAGTTAGTCGGACGAGGTCTTTATGAAAGGAGCGGGCCTGGAAGAACGAACGGAAACAAATGACTGGGACTTTCTCCCCGTACACCGAACGAGACACTAGTGAGTAGTTGCAACGACTGGACATGCTGGAAAGGATGATCAGGGAGTACCGTGTTTTTGGTTCATTATAGAATGTATTGCTCGATCTCCTTCCCCATTTCTTGTATATCTGCTAGCTTTTTTGATGGAGTGGCTTCTGTTAGATTTGCGTAATATGAGTAATTTAGCGAACTGAACAAAGGCGACTAGGTTTAAATCGAAAGGCACTGGGAGAAATCTTCTTCCTATTATTCTAAAATGAGTCGGAGCCCTCACTACAATTTCAATAATAAAAAATTGTAACTCCACCAAAACTTCACAAATCTGACAAGAAAACTGACCTAAAAGTATGGGATGTTTGCTAAACTAATAGTTTATTCCTTAATTATTGGTGACTGTAAAGTTTTATAGGACTTGTGCTCGTTAATATTATTGAAAGATATATTGCATGTAGTTAATAATAAACCTTTGTTTTCTGTTAAAATATATTTCCAGTGGATAATAATAAACTTTTGTTGCTTATTAAAATATATTGCTTGTAGCTAATAATGAATCTTTGTTTCCTATTAAAACATAATGCGGGATTTCTCGGTAACCTTGATGTTTTTAAATCTGTGGATATTGAATTTTGGATGTAGGCGTGGCATCATTAAAAAAAGTTGTTGCGTGTCAATTTAGTATAAGACCCGCTACATGCCCTGAACATGCATGAGGACGCCCATGCAAAGAGTCCTATAGATGATTTAAGAGACAAGTACTATTATGGACCTTCCCAATGGATGAAGCAAAGAGGAAGATTAAGAGATGACCATCTGCCCTTCCTTCATCCAGGAACTGCACTGGAAATAATGAACGGGAATAATGTTTCAAAGGAGAATATGAAAATAAGATGGACAAATATGACAAGGAAGATGCCTCTCACGACCTGGGCCTGACCCTGAAGCCTCCTCACGTTATTGATGTGCAACTTGGGAAGGAAATTCTTTCACCTTATTACATGATGAAAGATTTAAGTATTCCAGTATGATAATATTTCCAACTGTTCCGTTGGAGATGGTTAATTTGAAGAAACTGAACAAAGATAGATGTTTGAGTCTACTTAAATGCCCAAAAATATCTAGAATCATCCACTCCGTTCGATGTGCTCTATTTTTGTTAGCTTTCTAAAGGAATCAGGAAGCGACATCATTCTCTTACATAGGTCTAACTTTAAGTATTTCAAGGAGCCAAGGTCGCAGAATTATTCTAGTAAAGTTTCCAGTGGGATGCTCGCTAACTTTGGAGGATATATGACAATCTTTTCGGAAGGCCTGAAAAGAACGAGGAAATGATATTTAGATCTTGCAACACAAGAGGGGCCTGCAATGTTCATGTTTGAGGTATCGGAAAGACGTGTATGATGATTTTCTCCTACAGATGGAAATAAATCAGAAAAGAACAATAAACATACCTGAGATTGAAGTTTCCACAAAATTTTTAATTTCTCCCCCTCAACTTCTAAGACTTTCAAATTCTTCAACGGAATCCATGAAGGCAGGAAATAATTTGGACATTGATACCAGTGGAGCTCTCCTTTGGTGTTTGTAATTGCAAAAGTCTCACCAGTTTACTCAATTCCAGGTAAAGAAGATCCAACCTTTTTCTGTTCATAGGTAGGGACAAAATTACTTCAAAAAATGAGTTGTAAAATGTAGTCAATGATCAAAAAATTAATTTTATAATGTAATGTTGGAAGACAAAAATAAATTTTATCAATGCCAAAGGTAAACTATTAGAGCTCGATGTACTGGGCATGGGGTGGGGTTGATTTAGTAGTTAATCTTATGGAGGGAATCAATGCAAATTGAGATGAAAGGATTCAGAAAGACATACAAGAATATGGGATTCTTCTGGCTTATGAGTGTAAGGAATTTACAAGTAGCAACATTTCATTCATTTTATTTCTAATTAAAGAAACTGAACTATAGAAAAACTAGAATGTAAATGAATAGGTTTGAGTGTTTTTCTGTGCAGGTTTAAGGTTTCCTGGGCATGCATGGGAAACAAATCAATAAAAAAAGAGAAAGTTCAAAACAAACCAAGGAAGTGGATTCAATGAACCATGGAGAACCAGGGTAATATGCTATGGTGATGAGGATTGCTCAGTCACATTATGAGTCCCTAAATAAGACCCTAAATAGGATCGCTTTGATGTGATATATGAAATCTGCAACTATGCGCCCAAGAGCACCTCAAATCATTTATGAACTCTACAACTGTGCGCCCAAGAGCACCTCATTTTTTGAGAAGTATAAAGGAGAGAAATGGAAGAAATAGAAACAAAGGTCACAGACACGTATAGCAAAGGCAAGTTGTGGAAAGAGCAGCATACGGTGTAGGTTTGTGGAAAGAGCGCCTTAGGACAGGGATAAACCTAAGGAAGCCACTGCCACGTTGAAGGATAATCTTTCTATTATGAGCTATGAACTGTAGCTATGCTCTCGGCTATACCCAAACATTTAATTTTTGCCACTAATGCTAACTTCAAGTAAGCATTAATCCATCTTGCCAAAAATGTATATACACTTTCCTAATTTTCCAAACTTTAAAACTGGACGACCTCAATATGAGGCCAAATAAGGCCTCAAAGTTTTCTATTGGTCCAAAAAATTGTTGTACCTATTTGATAAATTGGGAGAAAGTGATAAATGAAACAGGGACTTAAAACTTTGGCTTAATTTTATTGGTTTCTGTGTCGGACAAATGAAAAATGAAAAATTGTTTACTAATAGTCCACTTCCTAAAGGCATGGACTAATAACCCTTTCCAGGAGTTAAAATGTCAAAATGGTCGGTGCCCAAAATTATGCACAAAGGCATTTTTAATGAAAGTCTAAGACTCGTTCAAAATATTGCTTAACCCAAATTGAATTCTATCAGATCATCTCAGATATTGGTCTTATAGGATTTTCATTTGTTAACTGAAGTTAGCAAGATTCATAAGCATCATATTGATTTTAATATGGGAAAATGGTTTGTTGGCCTATGCGCACTTCAAACCCAACACCTAGTGAAAGTGTCAATTCTATCCAAAACTCAGTTATGAGTCAACTTATGATGAAAAACACATTTTCACCCAAGACAAGACTGCAAATATGTCTAGATAGATTTAGATTCAGTTAAATCCAAGTGGTGAAACATAAAAATCTATGATACATGAAATGTGATAAATGCAGAAAAAATGAATTTGCGAGGTAAATTAACTTGACATTGCAACAACCATAAACTATAATGAAATGCATTGCAAAATAGAATGATAAAAAATGCATCTTATACGAATAAATCCAGTCAGTAGTATATAATCATTACTTCAAGATTTAAAAGAATAAGATCAAAGATAATAAAGCATAGATGAAAAAGCTTGATTGATCCGGATTATTTTCGACACGAAATGAGAGTGGAGATATAATAAATAAATGTACAAATATACCTCAAATATCCAACAACATAACATAAATATATCAGAGATTCAACCATAATCACAAATATACAGTAATACACAATTTCTATTAATGAGAGAAATGTACAAAATTGTAGAAATACATAGTGAAAGACTTGCTAGAATGGTGCGAGTTTTTCTCTGAGAAGGGATGTGAAGGCTACTAACATTCGCAAGAATATGATTGTTACAATGGTGCTCCAAGGCCTTTTTAACATAAAGAAATTCCAAAGCCCTAACCTCGGAAGATGAAAAGCCAACAATTTTGTGGACCTCGTTTTGGGTAGTTTGGTGTATCAACTTCCCGAGGCATAACTTTGGCATACGATCTCTGTTTGGGGAGCACGATAACTCGTTGGAAATGTATCGATGAGGAGATTCATTTTGGGGGATCCATCAAAGCCTTTGGCTATAATTTAGGTGCTTGATCCCAAAAAAACTTCATTTAGGCCCTCAAAATGACCCCGAAAGTTTAGGAACCGAAAACCTTCTAAAATAGTAAGTTGCTAGAAGACTATTTTGATCCAGTTGGAATAGGTGGGTCACCACTAATATCCCTGGATCAATCCTCCCTCCTTAGAAAGCAATGGTATCCATTGAATTGAGTTCCCGAGGGAGAGCAAAAAGTGTTTGTTGAATCTGCATCTTGATGAGCTACTTGCCTTGCTGGAGATGTTGTGTTGCTTAGATTGTTGAAGGCTGTCACAAACCTGTGGTTGGAAGCATTGTTCCTTTTTAACTAGTCTGGAAACATGATATGACTATGTGCAGAAGGAATCCTTGTGCTTTGATTCAATATTGTCAACTTGCTTCTATTGGACAGAAGGTGCTTGGACTGAGGCTGCAATGGTTGTGGTGTTCTTTTGTTCACCTTTTGAACAAACTGTGAAGAAGCTAAATTTTGTAGTATGAGATGCCACCTTGCATCACTGTTTAGGTGGGACAGTAGTTTTAACTACCTCTGGTATCTTGTATATATGACCCCTCATAATAACAATTTCACTACAAGGTCAAGACTCATAGATAGCATGGCGCTTCCACATATATGGTTGGCCCAAGAGAACATCACAGACATCCAGTGGGGAAACATCACATAATACCTCATCCTTGAAGGGATGGATGGCATATGAAAATCAACACTGTTGGATGACACAAAGATCGTGTACCTGGTGAAGCCACCCGATGTTGTATGGTTGCGGGTGTGGTGTTGTCGACAATCGCAACTATTTGACGACCTCTACTGAGATAAGGTTCTTCTGGCTTCCGCTATCAACAATGAAATGCAACGAGGTCCCCTTCACCCACAGCTGTGAATCAAAGAGGTGCTCCCCCTCTTCAGGATCTGTTGGTTCTTCTGGTTGAATTGTTGCGGTTGCGACAGTAGTAGTGGGGTTTGCGTCGATGATCTGTCTTTTTCTATTATTTTCTAAATCAGATTCTAAATCAAGGTTCAACTCCTTGTCTTTGATCTCAGCCACTAATTATTGTTTTGAGTGACATTCATCACTGTTGTTCCAGGGTCTTTTGTGGAAATCACACCACTTTCCAGTGTCCTTCTTCGTCTTCCCGTGACCCTTCTTTTCATGTGGCTTGGAATGGTTTTCATGAGGTTGTTTGTTAGGTCTGTCTTTATCATACTTTGGTCGTTGCGGATTTGCAAACCCAAACTCCCGTTTTTTCTAGTGATTAAATGTCTACTCTATTTTTACAGCATATCAATAAGCAACACCCAATGATGAGATGTCCAGAAAATCCATTTCAGTTTGGATGTATCTGTGTAGAGCCCCACAGTATTTCAAAACCAAATTTCGCTCAGAGTCTTTGATACCCAACTTGGTGCATAAGGTATGGAAGGTATTGGTGAACTCTGGCACTTCTTGGCCCCTCTCTTGATGCAGTGTGGTCCATATCATTTATTGTTCTTCATAGTTTCCAACAGGGTAATATTGTTCCTTAACCGCATCCACAAAAAAATCCCAAGTGGGATCGGCCCCACATATTCCAGAATCCTTTGTGCAACTTTTCTCCCAGTAATTTTCCCACCAATGTTTGACATGGGGGAAAGCCTTACAAAGTGCGAAGGTGATCTTTTCCCTGTAGGAAAAATTGTGAACAGACAAATAACCTTCTAGCAGATTTAACCATTTTTCTAGGGCATCTGCATATATCTGACCTTCAAATACGAGAATATCAAAATTAACCTATACCTTGAAATGAGAGGTGCTTCCAAAGTGGTTTCTTGATGAAGACACACCAATTTTCATCGGCAGGCGTTGAAGGATGTGGGAAAAAGTCTCCATCATTTCGTCCCTCTATTGCATGAGAGCTTGCTCAAGCAACATATTAATAGAATCGTCTTCTCTGTCATTTTGATTTTCTTCTGCCAAGGAGGGTTTCTTAGGTGTGAGAGAGTGATTGTCCTCAATAGAGACAATCTCGATACCCAACTTGCAATACTCAAACCTCGTCGGGGACATGCACTAAAAAATGATCAAGAGTAGCCTGCTCTGATACCACTGATTCAGATTATTTTTGGCACGAAATGAGAGCGGAGATATAATAAAGAAATGTACAAAGATATCTTATATACCCAATAATATAACATAAATATATCATATATGAAACCATAAACACATAGATATATTAATACACAATTTCTATTAATGAGCGAAGTGTACAAAATTGTAGAAATACAAAGTGAAAGACTCGCTAGAATGGTGGAAGCTTATCTCTAAGAAGAGATGTGATGGCTAATCACATTCACAAGAATATGATTGTTACAATGAGGCTCCAAGGCCTTTTTAACATAAAGAAATTCCAAAACCCTAACCCTAGAAGATGAAAAGCCAACATTTTTGTGGAGTACATTTTTGGTAGTTTGGTGTATCAATTTCCTGGGGGCGTAACTTTGGCATACGATCTCTGTTTGGGGCGCACAATAGCTTGTTGGAAAGGTATCAACAAGGATATTAATTTTGGGGGATCAATCAAAGCTTTGCCTATCTTTGAAGTGATTGATGCCAAAAAAACTTCATTTAGGCCCTCAAAATGACCCCAGAAGTTTAGGAACCGAAAAACTACTAAAAATAGTAAGTTGTTAGAAGATTGTTTTTAGCCAGTTGAAATAGGTGGGTGGCCACCGATATCCACCTGGATCATTGATTAGAAATTCAAACCGGGTTCCCAAGTAGATTGGCATAGAGGGGTTTTTGAAGCCTCAACAGATGGTGACACACTAGGCGAAGCCATGAGTCTTTGCTAGATATTTGTCAAATTATGAACATGAAGTGAAACTATTCACATGTTTTCATTTCCCACTGAAATCCTTAAATCAATCTGTACCATATCACAGGAAATATTCCATGGCAAAGAATTTAGTGGGCATGCCTTCATACCAACAAACTAAGATTTTTTCCTATACAAAGAGGATAACATTATGAGATTTATTTTACTAAATATTACATAAACAATCCAAGATGAAGTCTCTATCATACATACTAATATTCTTGGTGTTTTGTTGGTTTTGTCACATGGGTGAGAAAAAAAACAACACTTACTTGCTTAGTTAAGTCAGCTAAACAAGACAAAATTTTGTGAGTTGATTAGATAACCAAATACACATGAAACAAAGAAATAAAACTAAAAAGAAAAAGAAATAAGTGTTAAATAAGCTTGCAAGAACTAGAACCATGAAAAGAAAAAAATGACCATCATATAGATACCAATGGATCAATATATTTATAGGCTAACATAGTAGAGAAAGGCAAGGACTTATGAATCCCCTCTTCCTTCTTGAGAGGTCTCTTGAGTTCCCTAATAGAGAGCTCTTTTTTTCATGCAATGGCAAGTGACAATGGTGAAGAAATACAATGACAATCCTCTCAAGAGGTGAGTGGAATGTCCCTTGATATAGTGCTTGAATGATTCCAAGAGAAAAGAGGATTCTCCAAGAATAATTCTTGCAACATAACAATGCCTTGAAGTTCTTATTTTTCTAGCACACCCATGGCACATATTTATAGTGTCAATTCATGGCAAGATACAACTGGTTCATAGTGTGAACAAGGGGCCTTTTAGGGCACTTCCTAGCCCTTGACTAGCCTCCAAGCTAGATTTATCTCAAATATGAGTGTCAAATCGTGTTGGGGGTCAGAGTAGAAGTGGTTGAGAGGCTGACAAGATCCATAAATGCGTCGTTCATGAGAAGTGCATGGATTTTCTCGTAGACAATCGCACATCTTATGCACAGTGCACACTAAGGGTTGTGTTAGCCTGTGCATATTGTGCATTGTGTTCGCGCTTCCTTTGGTGAATTTGTGCACTTTAATTTTTGAACCAAGTGTATAGTTTTGTGCCTTTTTGATGGATTTTGATGCTATAGATGTACTAATTTCTATTGGAATTAATGTATTTCTTAAACTATTGTGTACAATGTTGTAGATGATTTTTAAGTGATAAAATATGCCCCCTAATATGTGAGGTTAGGAGCATACGTATATCTGAAATACATCAATGTTTCTTTTTCTGAGAATGCCATTGTAAGGAAGAGTGAAGAGAGGAACTGCAAGAACAATTCATCAGAGGGAGAGGAAAAATTGTGGTAACCAAACCTTTCTCTATGAAAAATAAAATAAAATATGTATACAAATGAGGTGGGCATCCCCCATGCTCGTGTCATGAAACCAAAATGTGGGACTATAACTGAAGATGTATGATGATGTAGATAGCTGCAATGCCCTCGGGGGCGGTTGATAATGGAAGATGACAGTTATAACTGGTGAACTGGCTCTGAAGCGAGTAATGGACGACTGTAAGAAGTGTCGATGACTCGTAGGCAATGATGGCCTATCAACTTCAGAGGTCTTCGACTGGTATGGAACAACTGCAATCGTCGCATAGTAAGACCCATCGTAACATGAGAGTCTGTTGAAGTTGAATGTTGTGGGGGTCAACGGAATCAAAAATAAATGATGATTCTCTCTGTGTCGCCCAAAACTCCTCATTGAAAAGGTAATAAGAGTCAAGATATTGTCTCCCTTCTGGAAACTGTGTTGATGTCGACATGAAGGGATACAGGACATTAAGAAGAAAAGGGATTCTTGAAATCCACTGAGTAATAGATGATATCAGGCATTGACGAGTAAGAATATTGAAGTCAAGATGATGTGGGACTCAAGACTGCCCTTGGTTGGGGGGTTGAGGGATGATTAGCAAAAACCATAAAACTGGATCTAGTGTCAGGGGGGCGACTAGATATGGGGTTAAACTTTGTTGGAGGATAACAAAGTGGGAAAACTCAGAGATCGTGGGTACATGGACTTGGGATATTCAGGGTTTGTTAACGATGTTTGTATGAAGAAAGGGTGGATGCCCCAACCAAGGGCAACATGTATTTCTTTTCTAGGTAAAATAAGGCCATAGTGGATGACAACTAAAAAGCTATGTATATGCTAAAAAAAAGGGCTTTATACAATTACCAAAGAAATAAAGAATAATTTGGGTTGAGTATACAAATACAGAAATGGTTTCCCTAGTGAAAGATGGCTTGGCCTATTTAGAGAACAAGTTTGTGAAAGAGAACTGGTGGAGGCCCCATGGGTGGGTTTCTGTATTAGGTAAATGGATGGAGGAGAATTTTTAGATGGGCAAACTGATGATGGATGAGATGGAGGGATAATGGAACTGCGGGGGTGCAATCAATAAAACCAAGTGTAGGATGACATGACATGGGATTCCGTTGGGAAGGTTAGCAATATGATGATAAGAAGTATGGGGTTCATTCTTGGAAGTGAAAAATACTATCAGGACTCCCAATCCTAGGGGATGGAATCAGCATGAGTGTCAATTTTCCAAGGGGAACTATGAATGGGACAAATCATGTGGGGGAGAGTGTTATCGGATGACAGTACCAAAATATGGCAAAGGTAAAGATACTGCAGAGCCGAATGTAGGGACCCTAAAGGTAAATGTAAGAGGGTGTGACTGGGATATGAAATTATTAACAGAGGGAGTAACTACATGTCAATGTCGTACATATACGTGAAGGGGTTGTAATCGTGCTGAACAAGTACATGCACACATAAAAACAAAATACTCGATGTGAACAATATATGATGATAAGGAACATATAACAATTATTTGATAAAACTGAAAGTGAGCATGCGCACCTGAACGTGGCATGAGAAAAATGCTCCTCAAGGAAAAAGTGTGGATGATAACCCGGGGAATGTGAATGTGTATATGGAGGGATCAGGATCTTGTGGCTAAGAACAGATCGGAAAACAAAGGTTCTTGGCTCCTGTAACAGAAGGTGGAAGTTGGGAAAAAGGGCCTATATATGGATGGTCAGCCCACAATGCCACCTCATTTATACCTGACACTATTGATGATCTGACGAGAGAGATGTGAGGAGATTTCAAGATTACGGGAGCATGAGGCTACTGATCCAGGAGGGACGAGAGACAGGTTAGTGACCCTATCATCCTCCATTGCGTGAATTGGATAGATTGTGGGTAGGGGTTGTACTAAGGGCCGTAAATGGGTTTTTAAGGTTTTTACACATTATTTTGGTCACCCCAATGGTCAACTGACGACATGTCCTTAACTCACTTCCATGTTCCCTAAAAATATTAAAAGAGACTTTCTCCAAGAGAAAAGTAGTTTGTTTTTCCTCCTTCAAAAAATATGACAAGGAAGATCGTCACACCCTGCTCTATGCTTGGGGTGAAACTATGCTTGATCATTGCACTCTGCACCAAACATGGACTGTGGTGTCATCACAAGATTCCTTTGCATAGGGTGCGAAGATGCTTAAGCAAAGGAAAAGTCAAAATTCACAAATGTTCTAGAAGGGAATCTTCTAGAAGATGAGGTGGCCTCCAATCGGTTTGGATATTACTCGCTTATCTGCTTTTGTGGAATCATCCTAATCTCCTCATCCATCCCTATTTCACCCTATATAAAGAAGGTATCTCTCATGGAAAAGGCTAAGGTTGAAACGGCTAAGGTTTGCATATGCATGAAGAGTTCTGCTATAGATTATACTTGAGATAGCTTTGTTTTAGGTCTCTAAGTCATATTGTGGATCTTCTTCATCAAGGAATTGGAGAAAAGGTATGTGTGTTGGAGAAAAGAGTCATTGAAAGGAATCTTGCAACATCAAGGCATGGGTTGTATTCTCCACTTTCCATTTAATATAATGCATCAATACATTTCTTCCCTATAAAGGTGTCTTGGCTTTTATTGTATAACTCATTGATCTTATACATAGAATTTATTGGAATATATATATATTTGTTCTCTCTCTCTCTTTATTGGTTTTTTCTTCTTAAACAGGTTCACTATCACGAAAATCCAAATATGGAGTGATAAGGATGAAACTAGCAAGGATCAAGCGTCATTTCAAAGGTATGCCACTCATTCCTCTCTGAACTAGATTATATGACAATGAAGTCTAAGGTGAAGTTTGTATTATGTCTTGTTTTGTTATAGCTTCCTGTGGAAGTTAGGGAGATTAGTTTGTGTCTGCACTTATCGATTTGTCCGATAACAAAATTGGTCACCATACTAGGGAAACAACCTCTTTTTGGTTTTTCGCTTCTTATTTGCTTTTATCCTACCTTCTTTTGATCAATTTCATCCTCTGATTTTGTGGGTAATCCATCTTGACTCTCTGGTCCTGAAAGTTCATTGAGAAATTTTTCCATTTTTCCCATTTTTATTTTTATTTAGAGATCGTCGCATTGTGTCCTATTGACATCCTGCGACGATTCCTTATCGTCACACTCTACTTGTGCAGGCCAGAGTGACGACATCGCACTGTTCCTTGTTGGAAGCCTGCGATGATTCTAGATCATCGCACTGGACCCCTCTGCAGCCTGCGACGATTCCTGTAGGAATTGTTGGGTGACAAATTTCTTTTCTTTACCCATATTTGTCTTTACTGCCTGGGATGAACTTTTGACATTGGTGAACGATTGGTTTACAACTTTTAAGCCTGGATTTGATTGATTTTAAAGGATTGAAATTCTTATTTACAAACTTTTCAAATTTTGTTTCTTGACTTCTTGTCACAAGGGTATAATCTCAAGATTTTGTTCCTGGGTGCTTGTTTGATAAGTAGTCTTTGATTTATTTTGAGTTTTGGATTGTTTTTACTTTCTAGATTGTTGATTGATTAAGAGACAATGTTTGTTTGCATTCAACAAAAAAATTTCTTATCATTTCATTTTTTTTTTGCATTATGAGTTTTATTTGGGAATAGTGTTGAGAGTGCAATATTTTTCTTAGACCAATCTTTCTTTTCTTCACTACATCTATGTTCTAATTTGCAAAGGAAAGAACTGAAGTTTATTATTCTCTTTAGTAGTCTTTGTAAGAAAATTTTGCATTCATATATTTGTGGAAAAGAGAAATTTTGAAAAGTTGATATCTTTGATTGTTTGGAATTCATATCATTCAAATATAGAGAAATTGTGCTTGATAGTTTTTGTATTCTGGAAAAGAGAAACCTTCTCCCTATTGTAATTAGAGTTCATTGAATTAAACGATTGCATATCATCTCTTCTTGTATTTTATTGGGTCAAGGTCAAATACATCATCAGTTTCATTTCTTTTTCCCTTTTGAGTAAGCAACAACCTTTAAAATACAACGTAATTTTAAAATCTATTAGCAACTTTTATTTTATAGATTTTCTACACCAACATTATCTAGGATAGTGCTTTGGAATAGGTTGTAAGGCACACTCTCCAAAGCATTAAAACACACAATAATATCTTGTGATAGGGAGAGTACAAATACAATTGCTACATTTTGTCCTAGGAAGCCCTTCTAACACAAGGGTCAATCACGAGGTTGCATTAGCACTGACAAAGTTACTCACCCTGCTTTGTTGGTCTTCGTGTAGAGATTGCGTGTATTATTCAGGGTCACTTGAGAAGAAAATATTGTGGGGACCTTCTCGAGTTGATTTTGGGATTAGATACCCTGCCCTTGCGCGTGGATCAGACTGTCGATTGCTTCCCTAGGAATCATGTCATAATTGGTAACTTTAGTGGCCTATCTCTTTAGATTCTTTACATGAGGTGACTATGGAGGGGAAATTCTTTACGGTACCTGGAATCGACATTGGCCAAACTCACTCGGGCTCCTTTAAGGGTATACCCACGATTATGTGTGGGAGCTTGCACTAGGGTGTAAGTCCGTTAAGTAGGTCGTCAACGTAACTTTTCCACCCACTTTATCCCAACCACTTCTTGTCTTGGTTTTGTGATGTTTGATTTCATCACCAACTAGTGACTTTGAAGTAAGAAGGTTTGTTTGTGTGTCTGATATCTAGATTTTATTAGTGAGTGTTGTTTGTTTCTCTAGTTGGCCATAGCTTCTTTTCATTCTTTATTTGGTGTGGCCAACATCGACCCTCACCGTTCATATAGGATGTAAGGGTTACCTCCGAAAGATCCGGAAGAATATACTCCTTTTCTTCCTAACTCACTAGAGGGTTCGCCTGAAGGAGTAGTCAATACCGATGTAGTCTCTGAGATTGGAAGTTCTACTCCATTGGAGGAATCCATACTTCCCGTAAATCTGTTATTGAGTGTGGTATGAGATCCACTTTTCCTATGGATAAATTCATCGGGAGACGTTGTTGTTGAAGATTATACTGGAATACCTATTGGAACTCACGCAGAGTCTGGTGTATACGTTCTGTTCTTTCAGAGCATGTCATTTAGAAATCTGGTTCATACTGCTAGAAATTTTGATTCTAGATCTTCTGGTCCTACTCGTTCTCTTTGGAGAACTTCTTCAAGACAAGATATTTTTGAAAAAATAGGAATGAGTCATCTACGCCAGAGGACCTCTAATCAACCTATATAATCACATACACATGTGACTTGTACTGCCTACACAGTGCCCTTAGATCATTTTACTGGCACGACCAATAATGTTGTCACAGTCTTAGACCAATTGTTGGTTGGTTCTCATACAATTCTTCCTCTCCAACTCACTATCTCTACCACGGTCCCACAAGCTATGCCTATTTCTGCCAGAAGTGAAGTAATCACTCAAGATCCTATTGGAACACCACTTCTGCTTAGACCAAATCCTTCACTTCCACTTGGGTATCATGCTCTAAATACATCTATTGCAAATCCTGCCCAGAATCCATCTAGAGGGGATAATCTTTTTGTTCCTCCTGGGTATAATGCTGCTAGCAGTTATGTTCCTACACCTACCCAGGTTCTTTCCGGGGCAGATAACATTCCTCCTCCACTTTCACCTGGAGGATCTAATCGTCCTATCCCAAGTAGATCTAATCAAATTGGAGGCACAAATCATTCTACTACTTATGGTTTTCAAATTCCAGTTGGAAGTCAACCTAGAGTTTGGGTCACAACCCAGTGTATGGGAAATATATCTTTGGATTATAGTCTCAACCTTGGAATTTTCCTTTCCAAGGAAATCAACAACCACCTGGTGGGAAACCTCCTCAAGTTAATTCTTTTTTACCCACTAATCCCGGGCAACCATATCCAGGTTCTACGAATCCTAACAGGGGTCAAGGTTTTCAATCTAATGCTCCTTCCCAAGGAAGCCTACCCAATCAACCAACTCAAGTTGGCTATTTGACTCAAAACCCTCCACCTCTGAATTTGACAGGACCCTCTAACTATCTACAGATTTCTTATGGTCCTACTGGTATACCTAGGAGACTACCTCCTCAGAATTACCAGTTTCCTCAAGTGAACAAACAACTCCCATTTCTTTCTACTTTGGATTTATCGGATTTGTCTAAGATTTTGAATGATCCTATCTTGCATTATCCTTATTGGTCAGTCATACCTGCCAAGTTACCATCATACATTCCTAAGTTTGAATACTGATCAGGGGAATAACCAAATAATCACATCATGACTTTCGATATTTGGTGTTCACCCAACTATTTGATGGATGACTCCATTAGTTTACGTCTTTTCCAATGAACTCTGATGGGTTCGGCATCCAAATGGTATATTGAATTGCCTCGAGGATTATTCAATGACTTCAATACCTTAGCTATGGATTTCTTAATGCATTACGATCTACTAATCCGATACGAGACAGGAAACAAATTTTTGAGTTCATTTAAACAATCCTCTTCCACTCATATTTCCAATCATATTCATGAGTGGAGGAGGAGAAGATGCTTAATAAAATTTCCCCTTCCTGATCAACTAATGGTTGAGTGGTTTACCAAGTCACTCATTGGTCCTATAGCCCATGATGTTTCCATGGGTGGTGTCTTCACTGAAGAGAAGGCGATTAGTCATGCTCAATACTTGGATCTCGTTTATTCACAAACATGCACACTATATGACTTGATCCCTGATGCTCCTCGCCCATCTACAAATCAAACCCCAACACCTCCAGTAGCTTCTCATGCTGATGATGGCATGATTGGAACTTTCCATGCTAAGACTCAATCTAAACAAGCCAGTCATTCCAATCCCAAGTCTAATACTGCTAATGTACAAAATAATTCCCCTCCAACTCCTTCTCCTGGTAAAACTTTTGAAGTTAATTCGGTTCAATCTACACCTACCGGTAAAAATCAAAATAAAAAGAAAGGAAAGGGAAAGAATAAGAAGGACAAAAATAATAATCAACAATCCGATAAACCCAAGACTCGGCCTACTAATGACAAAGAAAATAACAAACCTCGTTATCCTTTTCTTATTTGTGGTGAGGATCATTATACGAAATATTGTTCATCACGTGCTGAGGTTACTAAGTTCTTGCAAGGCACTGGGACACCTCCTACACCCGTTGTTTTGTCACAACCTTTTCCTTATCAGCAGCAGGCCCAATTGGTCATTCATGACCAACCTTCTCCCTCTACCACATATTATATACTTATGTGTACTGGTGACTCTAAGAAGAACGAAGTTGCAGTCGCTACTCGAGCCAAATATTATTCACCTTCAAAAGAGAAATTTGATGATTCACCACCTCCGTTGGTTCAACCTCCTCCATAAACGTCACCTCCTAACGGTCTTCTTCATCTCGAACGACTGAGTCTAGACATAGTTCTTCATCCTCCTCCTAAGGGCATTTTTCATAAGTCGTTGTTTAATCCTCATGCACGTGTTTCTCAAAACTACAGTATTGTAGAAGACCTTGCACAAACACCTTCTGCGATGTCGACTCTCGAAGTCCTTCAAAGTTGTCCTACACAACAGAAGGAACTGTTAAAGGCCATTGGTGGAATTGATCCTCATGATATGAACTTGATAATATTTGACTTGGAAGATCATATTCCAAGGCTTCTGCCTCAATTAGCATTTCAGATATAAGTTATTGTGGAAAATAAGAATATTTTTCGAACCATTATTGACGAAGGAGCCTCGACTTGTGTCATGTCCATCACTTGTTGGAAGGGTATTGGCTCTCCTACCCTTACCGAGTCACAAAATAATCTTAAATCATTTAATGGTATAGGATCCAAACCTTATGGTGTTCTTCCTTCATTATCTATTACGTTAGAAGGAAAAACGGTTACTGTCGAGGTTGAGGTCTTTGATGCACCTCTCGATTACAACCTTCTACTTGGTCATAGATGGATTGATTCCATGCGTGCATTTGTTTCTACTCTTTTTTGGGTGATATGTTTCCCTCACCATGGAAAATTTGTTACTGTCGATCAACGTGCCTTCTTTAATTATGATTCTCGTACTAGTAACATACATTTTATCGTGAAAACAACTCCAGGTTATGAGAATGTTGGTGTGGATCTCTTAAAAGATTCATCGTTAATGGGTACATTCCCCATTCCACCTCCTGATATTCCTACTCCTCATGTTGCCTCAATTAACATGATATCAACCATTGTTGGTGAAATCCCTGAGTCTTATGACCCTTGGATAGTACCTAACTCTGACAATTGTCTTCGTTACGATGACATAATGCCTTTAAGTCTGATAGAATTGGATTATCAAGATATTCAATCGGAAAATCGTTGTTGGGCCCATGATATGAATGATTTTATGACGTTAATTAGATCCTTTTTGCCGAATGTGTATATGCCTTTTCCTGTTTTTGAAGAGTTTTTGAAGAGCTTTTGTGTCAAAATGCTATGATCCACACCAAGTATGCATAATTCATATTTTGTAATGATTTTGAGTTTAAATCAATATGTTTTTATGATCCCAAGAGACTAATTCATGTTTTGTATGTCATAGGGAAAAATCATAGCTTGCTTTTGCTTTCGGCACTTAGTCTGGTACTCCATCCGACACTCCATCTGGCACTCTGTTCGACACTCTATCCTGCACAAAAACGATGGGCGATTTGGCGGTTATGGTATTGGTGGCCAATGATGGGAAAATCAGAGACATGGGTTTTGCTCATGCTCATGGCCTCCAGCTACTGAAATCTTGACAACTCGATTTGGGTTGTTATGTTGGGCGATTATTGGCTCGCCTCGTTTCGACAATTAGGGTATCTTAAATGCAATTTACTATTTTTAGAAGAGTATCGACCCTCCAGTGGTTAACCTCTCAGTTTGTAAAGATTATAAATACCAACTCAGTGGTCAAACAATAGTTAAGAAGTTCAGGAATAGAGAGTTAGAGAGAAATACAATTGTTATTGTTATTTTTCCAGAACTATGTAAAACCTGTGTTTTTAGTTTTAATGGTGAATTCTCTTTGCCTTTGAAGAGTAACCACGACTTGCTGGGGGGGGGGCACTAGCAATCTGGGTAACTATCCTATGATTTTTCTTGTGAATTGAGTAGCATAGATGTCTTTTTATTTCATTTTATGTATATGAATTGTTATTTTGCTTCTTTGTTATATAAATTGTTGTTTATGATTTAATTGGTTTAATTTAGTTTTGCAGGTTAATATGAAGGATCTTGTTAATATGCAATGACTTTTTAGTTAATATAAGCAAGCTTGCAAGCTTAGATACTAACCCCGTGTGTGATTAGATTGTATATTAGATTTTTTTATGTTGAAACAAAGTTTAAAATAAAGTTTAAAACAAAGTTTTAATCCATGATTTCTTTGACAGGGCTTCAGTGGATGGATAGTCATTAGCCTTTAGTTTTCAATTTTAATTTGCCGATCTAGTTTCAATTTAGCTTTATTTATTTAATTTGTCATTTTTTTGCTCATTTGTTTTCTTGTCATATGTTGAAATAATGTTTAAATTATGTTGATGAGTATTTCCTCTTTTTGCAATTTGAATTGTTAAGATAGGACTAGTTTAGTTTCCTTCATGCAATTGCTTTCTTAGATCTAGGTTGCAATTTCAATTTGTAGTTAATTATTGAGTTTAGTGTAGTATGAATTTGCTTCATTAGTATAGAATGCAATCGAGTTTATTAGCATAGTCTCGTTATATTGTTGATGATTAATGCATGCTCAATAATCACATGGATATGTAGGATAATTGATGTTGTTCCCATCATGGCTAAGTGCTCACTGGATTGTCTAATTCACACTTTTCACTTTTCTATTGAAGTCAATATCGAGTTTATCCCTCTTGAATTGTCGTTCATTGTCAAGTGCCATCGCGATATCGTAAGACAACGGAGACATAACCATCAACACTATATTTGAGTTTTTCTTGCTTTCATAGATTAGAAGCAAGTTTTTTCTTGCTTTCATAGATTAGAAGATAATTTCCTTGCTTTTGTAGGATAGATAGTCTTCTTGCTTTGGTAGATTAAAGAGTAGTTTGCTTATCATAGATTAAAGATTATTTGTTAATTCCTCTTGTTTTCAATTCAGTAGATTTCCTTTCATAAATTAGTAGTAGTTGTGAAGTTTAATTTAAGAATAGAGTTCATTTGCTTCTTAGCTTAATTAGTTTCTTGTTGAGTATTCTTAATTAGTTTACTTGTTGTAGAAGTTATCATAGGTTAGTTAGTTATTTGTTTATTTGTTTACTTGCTTTAATAGGGTAGTTGCTTGCTTGTCTATTTTTCTTTGATAGGGTAGTTTCTTGTCTATTTACTTGCTTTTATAGGATAGTTGCTTATTGAATTTGAATAGGTTAACTAAAGTAGTTTGTTGTTGTTATTGCTTATTAGGTATATAGTTTGCTTTTGCTTATTGTCATGATTAAGTTAGTTTTCTTTAAGTAGGGTTTTCATTTGCTTTCTTAGGACTATCCATCGATCCTTTGTTCAAAAGTTACTTAGGTTACGTAGTTTAAGTTTCTTAGTAGGGTTTGATCATCAATAGTCTTTGCTTGAGTAGATTATCCCTTCAATATCCCATTTCCTTAGTTAGACTATACTATCATTCCTTCTACCGTGACATATATTTTTCTACAACTCTAAGTTTACTTACCTCAGGTTGACAATTTAATTGAGGGTTTTTAGTGCATATAGAACACCCGTCAATCCCTCTCCTCATTCTCTCTTGGATATGTCTCCAGATCCATTTCACATGGTATTTCACACTGATGAAATGATTATGACAATCATGTCTATGGAAGGTACCCCATGGGATGATGGGCATCATCGTTCTATTCTCTTCCTGGGACCCGAGACTATTGAGAGTTATCAATGTATTTCAGATCCGTCTACTGTTGTTACTTTTTCCCCTGTTCCTGAACCAAAACACGATGTTTTGTATGAAGGGAACTTTCATAACATTTCACCCACCATACCTTTATATATTTCTATTAAAAATGGAGTTGTGGAAAATGTTCACATTGGTGCCTCATGTTCTGCTGATGAGGTCGATATTTATAAATCTCTTTTCCAAGAATTATGTGACGTTTTTTTCTGGAGTTATGAAGAGATGTCGGGAATTGATTCATATATTGTTGTACATGATATTAAGACTTACCCGAACTCTAAACCCGTTTGACAGAGACTTCTCCCAGTACATCCACACAAAGATGTTGTTATTAAACTCGAAGTTGAAAAACTTGTTAAAGTCGATTTTGTTTATCCTATGGCTTTGACTGATTGGGTATCTAATCTTGTTCCGGTTACGAAGAAACAAGGCACGATCCATGTTTGTGTATATTATAGGGATATCAATAAGGCTTGTCCCAAGGACAATTATCCAACCTCTTTCATTGACCAGATTATTGACGACTGTGCCAGGAGTGAAATCTTCTCTTTAATGGATGGTTTCTCCAGCTCTAATCAAATTGATATTTTGCATGCAGATCAACACAAGACTACTTTTATCTACCGTTGGGGAAACTTTTCATACCGGAAACTACCTTTTGGTCTCAAGAATGTGGGTGCGACGTTTCAACATGTTATGTCTTATGCTTTTCATGACATTAAGCATATTGTACAACCTTACTTGGATGATTTACCGACGGATTCCATGCATCGTCAAGATCACTCGGCACATTTACGGGCCATTTTCCTACACTGTTGATATTATCGCATATGATTGACTCCACATAAATGCGCTTTTTGTGTGGATTCCGGACGAATTCTTGGTTTTATCGTTTCTACACATGGGATCAGAGTGGACCCTATGAAGGTTGAAACTATTCTCAATCTTCCTCCTCTTTCTACATTGCGCCAACTCTAAAGTTTGCAAGGGAAGGAATTTTTTTTACGTCGATTCATCCCCAACTATGCTGAATTAACAAAATGTTTTACTTGACTTCTTAAAAAGGGTCACAATTTTGTATGGGATGACACTACCAACAAATCCTTTGAAGCTTTGAAACTTGCCTTAACATGTAAACCACTCTTATTTCCACCTGATTATAGTTGAGATTATCTCTTATACTTAGCTCCTTCAGACTCTACCATCCCTATGGTTCTATTCCAAGAGGATGATTCACATGATGAACATGTCATCTACTATTTGAGTTGGGGTCTCACGACCACCGATACCAAATATTTTCATGTGGAGAAACTCGCCTTGGAAGCTGTTCAAGCTGTCAAACGTTTCCCTCATTATATCTTATTACGCAAAATCACTGTCATTTCTAATTGCAACCCTATGCAACACATCCTTACTTGAAAATTTCTAGGGGGCAAATACTCCAAATGGATATTTATTCTCTAGGAGTTTGATTTGGAATTTGAGCATGCCAAATCAAATAAATCTTTGGTTTTTTCCGAATTGATATGTGACCTTCCCTCTACTGAGACAAAAATTGTGGCAAAAGATTCCTTGCCTGATGATTATGTCTTTATGATCAGTTATGATGACGTATGGTATGGGGACATTATCATTTATCTCCAAACCCAAAATTTATGGCCCGATCTTTCTAGTGTGGATCGTCGTCGTATTCAGTATCAAGCCCATCAATACATTATCCTTGGTGATAGCCTTTACAATCGTGGTATTGATTCGATTTTTCAATGATGCCTAACCTACGATGAAGCTGAGAAAGATTTGAATGAATGTCATTTTGGAGCATGTGGCGGTCATATGACTGGGTATGACACTGGCCAAAAGATCTTGCGAGCTGGTTATTTATGGCCTTCATTGTTTAAGGATTGCATTATTGTCGTTTAGAAATGCCATGCTTGTCAAACGTATAACACTAAGATTCGATCTCATCCTTCTCCTCTTTACCCTGTAGTTTCCGTTGGTCCATTTGCTAAATGGTGCATTGACTTCATGACATGTAACCCTCACTCGGTCGGGGGGCATGGATACATCATCGTAGCCGTAGATTATTTCAGTAAATGTGTTGAGGCGATGACTACATTTGATAATATCGAGAAAATTGCATCGTTGTTCATATTCAATCATATCATTACTAAATTTGGTGTCCCTCAAGCCATCCTCACTAACCATGGTAGTCATTTTCACAATTTCATGATGTTTGAACTTACCGAGAAGTTGGGTCTTCGACACGAAAACTCAAACCCTTACTATCTGCAGGACAATGGTTAGGTTGAAGAAATCAAGAAAGTTCTCACTATTATACTTCAACGGATGATAGGAATTCACAAGTCAAGTTGGAACTTGATGCTCTTCTCCGCATTATGGGCTTATCGGACATATGTTAAATCTGCCATAGGGTTCACACCTTTCCATCTAGTATATGGTATTGAAGCTATTATGTCGATTGAATGTGAAATCCCATCTTTGAAACTAGCTTCCGAACTTCTCCCTAACACCTCAGCTGAAGAGGAACGTCTCTTGTATTTGATGCAATTAGACGAGACTCATCGTGATGCTGCCTTAGTCATTGAAACCACATGTTTTTTTCTGAGGGTGATTTAGTTCTTCTTTACAAGTAGGATCGTGACTTATTAGAGGCCGGTAAATTCGAGCCTATGTGGCGTGGCCCTTATATTGTGAAATGAGTGTTAGAGAAAGGGGCTTATGAGCTGGTAGATTATGATGAAATTCCTTTGAGTGAACCCAGGAATGGGATTTACTTGAATAATTACTATGCTTAAACTATTTTTGCATGAGTGTTGTGTATTTTTAATGTACTATACTCTAGTGTGCTTTTTCATTTTTGTTCCACCTTTTAGTTGCTTACCTTGCATTGTGCTTGGTTTCCATATGTCGGTGTCTTCGCTACCATATATCATCTTTGTTGATGGTGCTAGTCACAGTACTCAAAACTTAGCGTATGTTGCATGGGAAATCTATGCACCTACGGATGAGTTGATCAGTCTACACGGTGTTTGCCTTGGTCGTGCAACTAATAATATTGTGGAATATAGTGTAGTTATTGAATTATTAATTGACGCCATTTCATTTGGAATCTGTCATATTATTTTATGACTCGATTCAAAATTAGTAGTGTTGCAGTTAAGTAACATTTATTCCATCCAAAGTCCTACTTTGTTGAGGGTATACTTAAGAATTCGCCTCTTGGAAAGACATTTGGATTATATCGAATATCAACATATTCTTAAATGTCTAAACACATTGATAGATGCATTGGCCAATTATGTGCTAGATATACATTTGAGACATTTATAAATCCAAATAGACATTTGAAAAATACAAGTAAGTTGGTAGGAACTTTATATTAGTAACGATAAAAGTTACAATTTTTTTTTCCAAGGTTCAAAATATCAAAAAGTGAAGCTCATGGATTCATGTACAAAAAACATCAAGGATGTTGCTCACTGTAAAAAACAACTTCCCATTCTACTCTATGGAGCAGTCGACCAATAGATGTAGATACACCAACTGTATGGCGTTGATAGTGCCTAGGAAGTTCGTTCACCGTGGCATCAAGATATTCATGGTTAATCCCTCTAGGTTTTTCTCAATCGTCTCGAGATCCACAGCGACCACTTATGTTGCGTCACCTTGTTACCCATGATTTTGGTCATCATGATGATGTATTGATGATGGTGTACTCAGGCTCTTCATTAGAACTTTCTCCTGAGAAAAGTTACCTTCATCTCTTTCTAGAAATCACATTTTTTAGGATTGTTCGCAGGTTGCTAGTATATTTTCCTGCGAGAATGCATGATTCTCGCAGACTGACTTAAGCCAGGGTGCGAGAAGTTCACACCGTGTTGAACTGCTAGGGTGCGAACTCTTTCTAAATCAAGGAAAAAGATGAATTCTCGATGCTTCTAGAAGGATGAGATGGCATTCGAATGGTTATCGTAGTACTGGATTCCCTGATATTTTGGGATCATTCTTATCCAAGTAACAAATTCATTCTCTCCTATATATTGAGTGAATTCTCATGGAAAAGGTTAATAAAGATTCATTGGAGAATTGGTGAAATAATTGTGTGAAGGACTGATGCTACAACAGCTTAGAGACTCCATCAAGTTCATCCAAAGGAGTTAATCTTCTTCATGGAAGTGAGCAAGTGTGTGTGTCGGAGCCAAGGGCCATTGAAAGGAATTTTGCAAAATCAAGACTCAGGTTGTAATCTTTACTTTCCATTAATATGATACAGTAATATGTCCCTTTCCCATAAAGCTAATTCCACTTTATTGTATAACTCCTTGATCATATACATAGATTGATTGTTGAATAGATTGTGCTTTCTTCACTTCGGTTGGTTTGTATTGTTTTGTTCTTTACTGTACGAGAGAACTGGAGCGAAGTAGGAGCAACAAAGACCAAAGGAAGCGATAATAAGGTATGTTCTTTGTTCTTGCCTCCTATTTAATTCAATGGTTAGAATCTAGGGAAAGATTCATGTTCTGTCGTGCTTTGTTCTAGATCCAGGTGGATCTAGGGAGATCGGTTTGTGTCTGGACTTACAGATTTATCCAATAACAAAATTGGTGACTCCACTGGGGATTAATCCCATTTTCTTTGTGGATTTTGGTGTTTTTCTGTGGCCATTTTCTCTGGTTTCACTTTTCTCCTATTCTATCAATCTCTGAGTCTTCAGGATATCCTGATAGACCCTCTAGGTCCAGAAGCCTTTTTCAATTTTGCTTCATTTTTCAAATTTTTGATTATGTTCAGGCATTCTCGCACTGCACTGCATTGTATCCTGTGAGAACTGGTAGAGTTCACACTCTGCCTTTAGGTTTCAGTGCGAGGGTCTCGCACCCTGCTCAAGGGTCACCTGCGAGAATCATTGATTCTCGCACTGTGTAATATTGCCTGCCTGCGAGCACCATTTTTCAAAAGTTGGAATTTGAGTTTTGGTATTTTCAACTTCCCATATCAGTTTGATTGCCTCTTATGAGTTTCTTGGACCATTGATTGATATCTTTCTTGTCTTCGTTCTATGCATGAACAATTTTACGATTTCAAGGCTTTTCTTGTCATTTGTGTCTTGACTTTCGTTTCTTGGATTTTCTTGGCAAAACCATTCTCTCTGACTTTAGAATCTGAGAGTGTTTGATTAGTTAAGATCCACTGATTGGTTGAAAGTTAAGTTTGCTTGGTTTTTCGCATTTGCTTATGGTTTGAAAGATCATTTTCTTTTGCATTTGAAAAGACTACATTGGTTTGCTCTTTATTTTTGCTTTCATTAAAAGAGTGGATTGGGTGTTTATTATTGCTTGCTCATTTGGTTTTTTGATTTTCTGTACTCTCACTGTCATAGTGTGGGTCCTTTTTGAAAAGTGAACAAACAATTTTTTCTTTCAAAAAATTCTTTTCGTTTTAAGAAAACATTGAAAATCAAATTATTGAGATTGATTGAAGTATTTGAAAAAGACACAATAGAGAATTTTCATTTGATAAATGATTGTTTGCATTGGCATTTGAAAGGAAATTTTGCATTGTAGTTCAAGGTTGATCTGGAAAATGTTTCTCTCTCTCCCATACATAGGATTCATTGAACGAAAAGTGTTATATTTCATTCTCATTCTTGCATTGTTGGGTCAAAGTCATACAACATCAGTTTCATTTTCGTTACCTTTGAGTAAACAACAGCCTTTAATAACACTGCGTAATCATAAAATTTATCTAGTAACTATTTTCTAGGGCTCTTTTACACCAACATTTAGCTAGGATAGTGCTTTGGAGTAGGAAGAGAGATACACTCTCCAAAAGCACAAAACACACAATATCATATTGTGTTAGGGAGTGTTAAATTCCATTTGCAACATTTTGTCCTGGGAAGCCCTTCTCACACAAGGGTCAAACACTAGGTCGCATTGATATTGGTAGAGTTACTCACCCTACTTTGTTGGTATCAGTGTAGAGATTGCATGTATTACGGGGATCACTCGGAGGTATACCCACAATGATGAGTGGAAGCCTTTTGAGTTGATTTCGGGCTAGATACCCTGCCCTTGCATGTGGATCGGACTGTCGACTGTCCCCCCAGGATTTATTGTTTTTGGTGGTGACCTTAGTGGCCTATCTCTCTAGGTTCTTACCTGAGGTGACTATGGAGGGGAAAGTCTTCACGATACCTGGAATTGACGTTGACCAAAATCACTCGGGCTCCTTGGAGGGTATACCCACAATTATGTGTGGGAGCTTGCACCAGGGTGTAAGTCCGTTAAGTAGGTTGTCAGTGTAACTTTTCCACCCTAGCCCCACCCCTTCTCGTCTCGTTTTTGCGACGTTGGATTTCATCACCAACTAGTGGCTTTGAAATTAGAAGGTCTTGTTTTCCTAATGATTTCTTCCTATATTTTGTTTACTAGCACGTGTTGTTTGTTTCTTGAAGTTGACCATAGGATTTTCTTCGTGAAGTTTGTTACTCGTTTACAATAGCTCCCCCACGTCGTTCAATGCAGGGTTTATCTCCAAATCATCTGGACGGTTCACACCCCTTTCCTACAGGTACACCTGAGGGCTCTCCTCGGCAAAGTGAAGCCACAATTATCACCACACCATAAGTGGAATCAACTGACTCTCTAGAACCTTTCAGAATTACCAATACTCGAGAGGACTTTCGACTTCACCGTGGTTCTGAGCGACCCTTTATGCGATTAAATTCTTCCAGAGAATTAGTTGTTACCACTTTTGGATCACCCGTTGGGCCTTTTCCCGATGTAGAAGGCCAAGATCCTTTTTGGTCTGCAGGTGATTTCCGAAGGACCCTTTTTGGTCCTGGTTCGCCTGTGGTCTCCAAAATCAACCCTCCGGTGTTTTCTGAGACAAAGACTGTATCGTTGAATACCACTTATCACTTTATTATCCTTGTCGAGATGGCCCATCTTACAAATACTACGAGTGTCACAACCGGGTTCACTGCAGCTGATCTTGCTCCTATAAACACACAACAAATGCCCAATGTCACTCCGACACTACCACCTGGATACCATGCGTTGAATGATTTGTTGAATTCTTCTATTCCAACACCTCTGCAAACCCCATCCAGTTCTCCAAGTGGTCCTTCTTTTCCTGGGCACCCTATTCCCGGTTTTACTCTGACACTCCCTCAATTTCCTTCTGGAAGACCTTTCTTATCTTCCACTGGAAATCCTAATCCTAGTAGCACTATCCCGTCCATTACATCAAACTTGTAGATTCTCGTTGGTGTACAAGGTGGTACGATTCAACCTCCTCTTACCGGACACATTCCAATTACTACACAACCTTCGATTGGGACACAACTTCTGGTTGGAACACCACCTACAATAGGGGGACCAACCCCACCTTTTGGACAAAATATACCTCCTTCTTTGGCCTAGTATTGGAAGCAGATGATACAAAATCCTCCTCAAATGACTGGGGGGCAGCAGTTGCCTATCCCTACTATAGGACAACCTTATCCAGGTATACCCAATCCTATTTGGGGTCAGGGTCAGAATGCTCAAACTCAGGTCCCTGCTCAAACTCAAGGTTACAATCCTTGGAACTACTATCCTCTTCAACCACCACCGAATCTGCCTGGGTCTTCCCATTATGGGCAGACTGTCCTACTGGTTTGCCGACAGGGCTTCCACCCCAAAGCCACCAGTACCCACAGGTGAATCGACAGTTACCTTTTCTTGCTACTTTGGATTTGTCGGATTTGTCTAGGATTTTAAATGATCCTATTCGTCACTCTCCTCAATGGCCTGTCATTCTAGCCAAGCTTCCATCAGACATTTCTTAATTCGACAGCAAAGTGGGAGAGGACCCAAACAATCACGTTATGAATTTTCACCTATGGTGTTCATCCAACTCATTGATGGATGACTCTATTCGTTTACGTCTTTTTCAACGAACCCTTACCAGTTCTACCGCGAAGTGGTATATCAAATTGCCACGAGGTTTCTTCTCTGATTTCAACACCCTAGCTATCGCTTTCCTTATGCATTACCAGTTACCGATCTGTTATGATACCGGGACCGAGATTTTGACTTCCTTCAAACAAACTAAAGACACTCATATATATGATCATATCCATGAGTGGAGAAGGAGACGATGTCTCATTAAACTTGAGCTTCTTGATCAGTTACTGGCATAATGGTTTACAAAATCATTTTTGAACAAAATTGGTAAGGACATTTCCATGGGTGGCGTTGTCACGGAGGAGCAGGATATAAGTCATGCTCAATATCTTGATCCCGTTTATTCGCAAAAGGGAACCCTTTATGATTTACTAACGGAATTACCTCGTCCTAATACTTCCAGCACTTCAACTGCTCCAGCTACTTCACATGCAGCTGATGGTGTGATTGGTACTGCCCAAGCCCAATCACATTTTGTTTCAATCACAACCCCTAAATCTGCTTCTTCTAATGTTCAAAATGCTTTGTCTCCTGCCAATCCCACTGGAAAAACTTCTGAGGTAAACGTTGTCCAATCTACCCCAGCTGGTAAAAACAGATCTAAAAAGGGGAGAGGCAAGAATAAGGAGGGCAAAAATAATAATCAAGCAGAGAAAACTAAAACCACTCCTGTTGAAGATCGGGATAAGTGCAAACCCCGCTACCCTTGCCTTATTTGTGGTGACGATCATTACACGAAGGATTGTCCACGATGTGTCGAGGTCACGAAGTTCCTTCAAGGAGCTCCTAAACCACCTACTCCGGCAGTCTTGTCCCAACCCTTCCTGTCTCAACAACAGGCTCAGTTGGTCATTCACGACCAACCCTCTTCTTCTACCACATCATATGTTTTGATGTGTACTGGCGATTCTCAGCAGAACAACGTTGCACTCATCACTTGAGCCAAAGACTATTCTCCATCTAAGGAGAAGGTTGATGATTTATCTCCTTTGTTGGTCCAACCCTCTCTCGCGACTCCACCTACTAACGGTCCTCTTCATCTCGAATGACCGAGCCTTGATACAGTTCTGCGACCACCCCCAAAAGGTTTCATTAGGAAATCGGCTTTCAATCCTCATGCTCGTGCGGCCCAGAACTACAACATTGTTGAATATCTGGCCCAGGCACCTTCCGCAATGTCAGCCCTTGAAGTCCTTCAGTCTTGTCCTGCACAACGAAAGGAACTATTGAAAGCTATAGGTGGAATTGACCCAACAGATACGAAATTGATAGTCTTTGACTTGGAAGATCACATTCCAAGGCTACCCCCTCAACTCGCGTTTCAAATACAAGTGGTTGTCTCTAAAAAAAACATTTGCCGAACTGTTATTGACGAGGGTGCCTCGACTTGTGTTATGTCTCTTGCTTGTTGGAAAGCCATTGGCTCTCCTCCTTTGAATGAATCCCAGAACACTCTTAAAGCCTTCAATGGCTCTGGTTTTAAGCCCTACGGTGTTCTTCCTTCGTTGCCTATCATGTTAGAAGGTAAGATGGTCCAAGTCGAAGTGGAAGTCTTTGACGCTCCCCTTGATTATAATCTTCTACTTGGTCGTAGCTGGATCGATTCCATGTGTGTCGTTGTGTCAACGCTTTTCTGTGTGGTACGTTTCCCTCATAAAGGTAAGGTTGTTACCATTGACCAACTTGCCTTCTTCAATTCTGATACTCGTACTGGCAACGTGTCATTTATTGCTAAAACCCCACTGGGTTATGAGAATGTCGGTGTAGGCCTTTTAAAGGATTCCTCGTTAATGGGTAATTTTCCCATTCCACTGCCCGATGTTCCACACCCATCAGTTGCTTCTAGCAACATGATCTCCACCGTGCCTCACGAACTTCCTGAGTCACAGGACCCTTGGATTGTCCCTGACCCTGGAGATCATCTTCGTTTCGGTGACGCAATGTCGTTAAGTCCGGTTGAATCTGCCTATCAATCCATTCAATCGGCAACACCTTTTACCCTCTCTCTTGATGAGTTGTCTCCCGATCCTTTTCGTGTTATTTTTCCCACTGACGAGATGATCATGTCCATCATGGAGGACACCCCTTGGGACGATGGACATGATCGTTCCATACTCTTTCTGTAGCAACACACTCTTGAGAACTACCAATGGATTTCGACTCCGTCAACCATTTTTGTCATCTCGATGGTTCCCGCGACTACACACGATGTGTTTGTTGAAGGGAAATTAATTAATATCTCGCCCACGATTGCCATTGACATATCCATTAAACCTGGGATAGTCGAAAATGTCCATATTGGAGCTTCGTGTTCCGCTGACGAAATAGTCACCTATACGTCTCTATTCAAAGAATTTTGTGACATCTTCGCCTGGAGCTACGAAGAGATGCCAGGTATCGACCCTGAAATTGTTGTACATGAGATAAAGACATACCCGGAGCTAAACCTGTCCAGCAACACCTTCGTCTAGTTCACCCATGTAAAGCAGCTGCTATAAAGCTTGAAGTCGAGAAACTTCTGAAAGCTAGCATTATTTATCCGGTGGCTCTTACAGAATGGGTTTCCAATCTTGTCCCGATTGACAAGAAAGGTGGCAGTATTCGTGTATGTGTTGATTATAGGGTTATTAACAAAGCTTATCCAAAAGACAACTTTCCTACCCCTTCGTCGATCAGATTGTCGATGACTACACCGACAGTGAAATATTCTCTCTAATGGATGGTTTCTTCGGTTATAATCAAATTAACATTGCTCCCGATGACCAACATAAGACTGCTTTTATTTGTCCTTGGGGTACTTTTGCCTATCGGAAACTTCCTTTCGGACTTAAGAATGTGGGTGCAACTTTTCAACGCGCTATGTCTTATGCTTTTCATGATATTAATCATATCGTTCAACCTTATTTGGATGATTTACCCACTCATTCTATGTGCAGAGTCGATCACCCTACCCACCTCCGAGCCATTTTCGTTCGCTGTCGGTTCTACCGGATATGTTTAAATCCTCATAAGTGTGTTTTTTGTGTAGAATCCGACCGTCTTCTCGGTTTTATCGTTTCACATCAAGGGATCCGGGTGGATCCTATTAAGGTTGAGGCGATCCTTAATCTCCCTCCTCCTTCTACACTGCGTCAGTTGCAAAGTTTGTAGGGGAAAGAAAACTTTCTTCGTCATTTTATCCCTAATTACGCCGAGATCACGCGTGGTTTTACGCGGCTACTAAAGAAAGATTCAGAGTTCGTATGGGATACCATTACCAACAATGCTTTTGAATCTTTGAAGTTGTCCCTAACGTGAGCTCCACTTATCTTTCCTCCCGATTACAGCCATGATTATTTCCTTTATCTTGCTGCCTCGGAGTACACTATTAGCATGGTTCTCGTCCAAGAGGATGATGCACACGATGAACATGTTGTTTACTACTTGATTCGAAGTCTCACATCAACTGAAATCAAGTATCAACATGTCGAAAAACTGGCCTTGGCTGCCGTTCAATCCGTCCAACGCTTTCGGCACTATATCCTCTCACGCAAGACTATGGTGATTTCTCATTGCAACCCTATGCAACATATTTTGACACGTCAATTGCTAGGGGGAAAATACTCCAAATGGATTGTGATACTCCAGGAGTTTGACTTGGAATTCGACCACACCAAGTCCAAGAAGTCATTAGTTTTTGCTGAGTTGATATGTGATTTTCCTCATTCTGCAATGAAAAATGTAGCAGTAGATTCATTACCCGATGAATCTCTTTTCCTTATTAGCATTGATGATCTTTGGTATGGGGATATCATTATATATCTCCAAACCCAGACTTTTCGTCCTGCTTTGTCTAGTATTGAACGATGTCGCATATGCTATCAAGCTTGTCAATACATTATCCTCGGGGATAATCTTTACCGTCAGGGAATTGACTCTGTTTTTCAACATTGTTTAACATTCGACGAAGCCAAGAAAGCTATGAATGATTTCCATTCCAGAGCATGTGGTGTTCATATGTCTGGGTATGCTACTGCCCAGAAGATCTTACGCGCAGGGTATTTTTGGCCTTCTTTGTTTAGCGACTGCATTACTGCCATTCAGAAATGCCATGCCTACCAGACCTATAATCAGAAAATTTGGTCACATCCTACTGCTCTTCACCCTGTGGTCTCAGTTGGTCCTTTTGTGAAATGGGGCATCGATTTCATGACATGTCACCCTCACTCGGTCGGGGGGCATGGTTACATCATTGTAGTTGTTGATTACTTTACAAAATGCGCCGAGGCGATGCCGACATTCAATAATACTGGAAAGACCGCAACGTTGTTTCTTTTTAATCACGTCATTGCTCATTTTGGTGTTCCCCAAGCTATCATCACTGATCACGGTAGTCACTTTAGGAATTTTATGATGTCTGAACTTACAGAAAAGTTGGGTCTTCGTCATGATAACTCAACACCCTATTATCCACAAGCCAACGGCCAGGTCAAAGCAATCAACAAAGTTCTCATAACTATGCTTCGACGGATGATAGGGATTCATAAAACAAGTTCGCACACAATGTTGTTTTCGACATTGTGGGCATACCAGACATCTGTCAAATCCGCTACTGGGTTTATGCCTTTTCGGTTAGTCTATGGTGTGGAAGCCATTCTTCCTATAGAATGCGAGATACCCTCTCTGAAGTTATTTTTTGAACTCTTACCCAACACTTCTGCTGAAGAAGAACGTCTATTGTATCTAATGCGATTAGACAAAACTCAATGTGACGCCACTCTAGTAATAGAAGCCCAAAAAAAATGTGTCAAGGCACAATATGACAAGCATGTCAAGCCTCGCATTTTCTCTGGAGGTGATCTTGTTCTTCTCTATGAAAAGGATCCAGATGTGTTAGGAGCTGGGAAATTCGAACCCATGTGGCGAGGTCCTTATATTGTTCACCGAGTTTTGGAAAAAGGAGCATATGAGCTAGTAGATTACGATGGTATCCCTTTGAGTGAACCCAGGAATGGGTTGTACTTGAATAAGTACTATGCATAAATTATCCGTGCACAAGTACTTGTATTTTATGTATCATACTTTGTGTGTGTTACTATAGTTTGTTTTTGTCGTTATCTGGTCTCTTCCCTTATGTGACGTTGTGTTTGATTTCCAGATGTCGGAGTCTTTGCTACCCTATATTGGCTTCGCTGATGGTGCTAGCCATAGTACTCGGAACCTTGCTTCCGCTGCGTGGAAAATCCATGCCCCAATAAACGAACTTGTATCTTTACGAGGTGTGTGCCTCGGCCGTGCGACCAACAACATTGCAGAGTATAGCACCATTATTGAATTATTGGTTGATGTTATCTCGCTCGGAATTCATCATTTGGTTGTGAGACTTGACTTGCATCTTGTAGTACTATAGTTAAGTAATGTCTACTCTATTCGAAGTCCTACCTTGTTACAGGTGTATTTGCGAATTCGCCTCTTGGAACGTTATTTTGATCACATTGAATATCAACATATTCCTAGATGTCTAAATACATTAACAGATGCATTGGCTAATTATGTATTGGACAGACATTTGAATCATTTATAAATCAAACACATCAAAATTCACACAATATAAAGTAAACCGGTAGAATCCATCTGTATATATAACGATCAAAAGAGTTTTTTACAAAAAGTTTGTCCAAAGACCAAAATGCCAAAAATTGAAGCTTATAGCTTCTACAAAGTGACGTCATGGATGACGTTCATGGTAACACATGACTGCCCTAGCAACCCTACGGAGAAGTCGACTCATAGATACTGATACCCCTACAGTATGACGTTGATCACATTGTGGAACCTCTTCCAGAGTCATGTCTGGAATGTCTGAAGTCAGGCCCTCTAGATTCTGTTCCACTATTTGATAATCCTCAACATACTGTCGTGTTGTCGCTACCTCTCCATGCCACTGGATGGGAGAAGTGTCGAGAGTTCTGTAAGGTCCAACATCTGTGTTATCAACAAACGATTTTGTATTAGTCTTTGGACGAACATATAAAACAAAAACATTTGAATATGATAAAAATTCACAAAAACATTTAAAAAGAAAAAAATGCGTGTACTTCTTACTAAGGTCACCCCACTGAGTATCTTCTGGTAGTGCTAAGTCTGGATCTCCTTGGAAATCCAACCTAGCATAAGCGTAGTCATCAACCATCAACATATGGGTTTGAAGCCAGTCAAAGAAAATATCATCGTACTTGATGATTGGTCCTGCTACATGCCGGTCCATGAGCCGACACCATCTCAACATCCTTGGATCCCTGGGACCCATTATATTCCACTCAACCTGCAGTCTCAGAACGGGAACCCTCTTGAGAAAGAAGGACAACAACAAAGATCCATACCCGAATTTCTTCAGGTTACCACGTCTGCATTTAGTAAATTGTTTTTTGATACTGTGAAGCACAGCATCTACCCAGTTGAATACTCGAGGCTCAATACACTCGATGGCATACTGGAGGTAAATCTTCAACGCCATGTGAGGAGAAGAACTCTCAGCCATCCGAGCTATGGTGAAAAGGATAGTGCAGAGGGTCAAATATCGTACCCCCCAAATAACCACTTTTCCTTTCTTTCTCTCAGCCTCAGCAACGCAGTGTATACGACAATACTCACTCATCTGTATCCCACCACCTCTACTACCAGTCAGGCTAACATAGTACCCGCACCTGGACAATCTAGTCAAAAAGTAAATGTCTTCAATGTCTAAGGATAGTGTGTGAGCTCCCACATGAAACACCTGTTGATCAGGGTCCCACATACGCACCAGGTACTCTAATAGTCTAACTTGGGCCCTCATGCCCGGGATGTGAAAGTATTTCAAGAGCCCACAATCTCTCAAAGTAGCTATGGTAGGTGGATGATTTTCGGCCATTGCATTGTCCTCTTCATGTTCCCTTTCACACCACTCTAGAACCATGTTGATGGCCAATTATCTACATAAGGAACACATTAAGAGGATTAATAACTTCTTTCATGCTTTGGATATTTTTTATTGGGTAAAAATTTAAAAAAAAATTGGGCTTTGTGATTCTCGCAGGTGCCCTGTGTGCACAGTGTGAGAACCTCGTAGGTGGCCTTAGGCTCACCTATGAGAACACATCATTCTCGCAGGCCCCATATGGCCTGCCTGCGAGAATGGAAGCGCGCATATAGGGCTTAGAAAATCAACTTAAAACTACAAATTTAACCCATGAAATTACAAAATTAAACCATGAAATTGTTAAGGATGATGAGCTTACCTAACTATCGTAGACGGATCACTGAATGGTCTCTCGTAGCTCCCGCAATCTAACGCCGAACTTGGAGGTAAAAAGAGGGGTTTTTTTAGCTCAATAATGGAAATGTAAAAATGGTGTGGTAAAAAGAGTTTTTACTCCTTTTATTTACTTTTACTATATCATTTTGGTTTTTTATGATTATTTATCAATTAAACCCTAATCCCTAATGTTATGTTGAGTGTAAAATCTTGTAGGTGTGATGACTTTGATGATCAAATATAGGGATACAGACATGTTTTTCTTTGTTATCTCATGTTTTTTATTGTTTTTTATGGTTTTTACATAAAACCTTGAGCGTCGTTTTTGTCCGTTCTTGCGCTCATAAATACATGAGAACATGATCGATCATACTTTTATCACTTTTTCGGGCTCAACAAGGTTATAAGAAAAAGGAACCCCCCTGGAGTCCTCTTTAAGCTCTTTTCAGACTCTCTAAACATGAAAATATCACCGAGCAACCTTGCTATTTTCACGCTCGATAAAGTATTTTAAGTAAGCGTCTAGTGAGCGATAATTTATCTCTTTTTCAGTCTCGTCCAGAATATTTTTATGAAAAAGGAACTGAGAGAGTTCTCTTTTAAGTGTTTTTCCAAACTCCATAATATTGAAAAACCTTCGAGTTTTCTATCTCTGGACTCGTTAAACAAACATTGACAGACCCATGATGGGACCGAACCACTCCTTCTTAGGGTTCGTTAAACATACTCTGAGGGACTCGTCCGAAGGATGAGATTACATCAACAAGAATATGTTATCCTCCTCAAGCTTGCGTAAAAATAAAGAGGTACTCGCCAAAAATGGTGGGGGAAAATTTGGGAAAGGGATATGTTTTCATCTTCGTATTAATTGGCAGTAAGTGTCGCTCTTGAACATGACACCCCCTATTCATCATTTGAAGCTGGTTTGGGAAATCCATTTGTATCTTATTCGATCTGCTACAAGGTCATTTCCTGTGTCATCTTTGAGTCAATGCTGCCAAATCATTGGTCGTGTCGTTCATATGTTCAAGAGAAGTCCATCTGAAACCTATATTGAGTCTTCCATCTGCAGTTATCCATTCTCTCTGTGTCGGCCTTCCCTGTGTCCAGTCCAATTCACATCATACTCTGTTTCATCTTCAAAATCTATTACTCATTTTATGTCATTGATGGGGGATACATCAAGGCCCTCCTGTGACGAGTTTTGTTTCGTCGACTTCAGCTCATTATCCAGAATCAAGACTTAGAAATTATTTGGTACCTTGAAACTTGCATGACTCAATGGCAGGTTTCCTCGCTTTCAACAGTGGGTTTACATCATTGACCCCTGATCGAAGGATTCCATCAGATGTTCAAATTCAACCCATTTATTCACACTCGATGGATTTTACTATGGTACCTTGGGAGTCATTGACATCAATGGTGATTTCCCTCGCACTTGTTAACGGTTTCATCAATGACCAGTAATCAAGTGGTTTCTACCATGTTCGACTTCAACACATGTAATCACATGGTTAGATTCGTACTTTGGGCGACAAGATTGAATACCTTGGATATCATCTTTGTGATCCAGGTTGCGATGGAGTATGTATAATTTGCGACACATAGATCCACTGTGTATGTCTCGTGGCTATGTCGTCTTGATTTGAAATTTCTCGCATAGATACACAGTGTATTCTGGTGGCTATGCTATATTTTGACGGCATGGATCCAAAGTGTATGATTGGTGCCCATGACCCATATCTATAATGTCATCAGTCTGTGATCTGAGTATGGGAATTCCTACCTCAGAATTGATATATATAATATTCTGCAGATGCTTGGTTGTTCACAGGTTTCCAATTAGGTGTGCTCCTGGTTCTTGACACGCACATGCAACTTACAAAGTATATCGGTTGTCACTGGTTCCAACCTCATACTTTGGGGGGCATTCTGTTACCCATGATTTTGGTCATCATAATGATGTATTGATGATGGTGTACTTAAGCTCTTCATTAGAACTTTCTCCTGAGAAAAGTTACCTTCATCTCTTTCCAAAAATCACATTTTTTAGGACTATTCGCAGGCTACTAGTATATTTTCCTGCGAGAATGCATGATTCTCACAGAATGACTTAAGCCAGGGTGCGAGAAGTTCACACTGTGTTGAACTGCTAGGGTACGAACTCTTTCTAAAGCAAGGAAAAAGATGAATTCTCGATGCTTCTAGAAGGATGAGATGGCATTCGAATGGTTATCCTAGTACTGGATTCTCTGATATTTTGGGATCATTCTTATCCAAGTAACAAATTCATTCTCTCCTATATATTGAGTGAATTCTCATGGAAAAGGTTAAGCAAGAAGGTTAAGCAAGATTCATTGGAGAATTGGTGAAATAATTGTGTGAAGGACTGATGCTACAGCAACTTAGAGACTCCAACAAGTTCATCCAAAGGAGTTAATCTTCTTCATGCAAGTGAGCAAGTGTGTGTGTCGGAACCAAGGGCCATCGAAAGGAAGTTTGCAACATCAAGGCTCAAGTTGTAATCTTTACTTTCCATTAATATGATACAGTGATATGTCCCTTTCCCATAAAGCTAATTCCACTTTATTGTATAACTCCTTGATCATATACATAGATTGACTGTTGAATAGATTGTGCTTTCTTCACTTCGGTTGGATTGTATTGTTTTGGTCTTGATTGTACAAGAGCACTGGAGAGAAGCGAGAGAAAAAAATACCAAAGGAAGCGATAATAAGGTATGTTCTTTGTTATTGCCTCCTATTTTATTCAATGGTTAGAATCTAGGGAAAGAGTCATGTTATGTCTTTCTTTGTTCTAGATCCAGGTGGATCTAGGGAGATTGGTTTGTGTCCGCACTTACGGATTTATCCAATAACACATTTCTCTCTCCTCGCCTCTAAATGGGAGATGATGCTAGAGGACGATAAGGCCCCACATATGCGTTATTGAGAGAAATTGATTAGTCTTGGATAGATGGCACAATTTTTTTTTTATATAATTAAAATATCAAAAACATCATATAATGAAAAATTTTCTTCTTACCTATGTCTCCCCACTGATATCCCTCATGAAGAGCTAAGTCAGGATCCCCACAAAAATCTGTCTCGGTGTATGCATAGTCCTCCACCATGATTAGCTAATTCCTCAGCCATTGGAAGAAAACATCATCATACTTGATGATAGGCACACCACCGTGACGAGCCATTAGGTCCACCCACCTCTTCATCCATGGATGTGGAGAGGGTATGCCTCACTCCACATGTAGACGTAGGATACGAACCCTCTCCAAGAAGAAGGATACCAAAAGGGACATGTAACCAAACTGTTTCAACCGACCGTTTCATCACTTTGTTAGTTTCCTTTTCATGCTCTTCAGGACACCCTCACACGAATTGAAGACCTTGGGTTCCATGTTGTCTATTGTGTATTGAAAATGGATTTGAAAATCCATGTGGGGAGATGCATTCCCTACCATCTAGGTAATGGTATAAAGGATGGTACACAATGGTAAATCCTGAACATCTCTGATGGCCACCTTGCCACTATGTTTTTCCGTACCTAGCATGCAATGGTGAGAAACATAGTAATCCATGGGTTCTTCCCCACCCCTGTTGCCTAGGAGTGTTACTCAAGAACCATGACAAGAAAACCCCCTCAGAAAGTAGATATCTTTTATATCCAATGTGAGTGTATGCACACCCATGCGAAAGGTTTGGTTGTTCACATCCCACATGTGAGCTAGATACTCTAGCAATCTCAGTTGGGCTCTCATGCCCTGAATTTTGAAAAGCTTGAATAATCCACATTGCCTGAGAGCCATAATTGTGCCTGGGTCATTCCCAAAAAAATATTATTCTTCCTCATTCTCTCGTTCACGCCACTTGATCATTTTGACCAAGGAAATCCTACCATGGAACATCAAAATAAGATTAGAATCATTAAAAATCCATTCTTGGAAGTGTTTCTAGTTAATTTTATCTTTTCAAAAGTTGTTTTGCGGTCGTCGCACGGATATACTTTCATGCAGAGCAACGTCATCGCACCCTATCTTTGAGCCACCTGCAGCGATTCCAAATCATCGCAGTTCATGATATTGTGGGCCTGCAACAATCTGAAATCACAGGTACCCCCAAAATATCGACCCAAACTCAAGAAAAACCCAACAAAAACAAAATTTGAAACCATGAAAAAATAAAGAATAAGAAGATTACCTTTTTGATGGAGACGGTTCAAAAAATGATCCATCAGGCACTCCAGAATCGATAGTTGAAATTTGGGAGAAAATAGGGTTTTGGGGCACTATTTGGGTAAAGTTGCAAATGAAACGATAAAATGGTTGTTTTGGCCTATTTTATTGTTTTTTACCATATTTTATTGAAAATTAAATTATTTTTTATATTTTACCCTTGCCCTAAAGTCTAACAACTTTGCGAAGTGTTTTCTTTTTACAGGTTAAAAGTTCTAAGGGAAAAACGCTTGACTAGGGTCCACCATTTTTTATTGTTTTTGTGTGTTTTTTTCTTATGAACAAATTATTTTAGGGTTTTTTAAGAAAAACTCCGAGCAAAGTATTAATTCTTTCTCATGTTCGTGAAACCATGAGAATGCAGTCGAGTAATCTTTTGTCTTTTTTTCGAACTCACATTGGTAATACGAAAAACGAACCCCATGGAGTATCCTTTAAGCTCTTTTCAAACTCCCTAAACATGAAAAGATAGTCGAGTGACCTTGTTCTTTTCATGCTCGTAATATTTTTTGAAGAAAAAATTTGATGAATGGTAGATTATCTCTTTTTTGGTCTCATCAAACTAACTTATGAAAAAGGATCTTATGGAGTTTTCTTTAAGTGTTTTTTAGACTCTCTAAACATGGAAAACCCCTGAGTTTTCTTTCTTTGGACTCGTTAAACAAGAATCGAAAGGCCCATATGGGATCAAACCACTCCTTCTTAGGGTTCATTAAAAATACTCTGAGGAACTCGTCCGAAGGATGAGCTTACATCACAATCATATGTTATCCTACTCAATCTTACATAAAAATAAAGAGGTACTCACCAGAAATGGTCGAGGGAAATTGGAAGAAATGTGTCATTGTATTTGTGTTAGTGGCAGTAAAGTCGCTCTTGAACATGACACCCCCTTCATCATTGTATCCGGGTTGGGAAATCCATTTGTCTCTTGTTTGACCATCCACAAGTTCATATGTTGGGTCCTCCTTTGAGTCAATGCTGCCAAGAAAATTGTCGTGTCGTTCATATGTTCAAGAGAAGTCCAACCTAAACAAGCCTTCTATCGAGTCGGCCATCTGCAGTTTTAAATTTTCTACCATGTCGACCTTCCCTGAGTCAGTCCCGAATCACTTCATACTATGATCTACTTCAAATCTGTTACATATTTCCTATCATTGATGAGGGATACATTAACACCCTCCTATTATGAGTCTTTTCCTGTCGACTTCAACTCATTATTTGGGAACAAGACTTAGAAATCATTTAGTACCTTAGATCTTGCATGCCTCAATGGCAGGATTTTTTTCTTTCAACAGTGGGTTCACATAATTGACCCCTGATTGGAAGATTCCATCGAGTTTTTGGCTTCAACTCATTTATTCACACTTGTTGGATTGTACTAGGAGTACCTTGGGAGTCATTGACATCAATGGTGATTTACCTCGCACTTGTTATTGGTTTTCATTAATGACCGGTAATCAAGTGGTTTCTACCATGTTCGACGTCAATACCTATAATCACATGGCTAGATTTGTACTTAGAGACGATGGAATTGAAGACCCTGGATCTCATCATATCAGTCCAGGTTGCGACAGAATATTCATAAGTTAGTACTGACACATAGATCCATTGTGTATGTCTCGTGGCTATGTCCGAATTTGAATTCTCCTAGAGCATATATCCACAATGTATTCCTCATGGCTATGCTAAATCATGATGACATGGAAAAGTGTGGATTATATCCCAAGGAATGTGAATGTGTATATGGCGGGATCATGATCTCGTGGTTGATAACGGATCGGAAAATGAAGGTCATTGGCTCCTGTAATAGAAGGTTGAATTTGGGGAAAAGGGCCTATATATGGATGGTGGGCCCACAATGCCACCTCATTTGTACTTGAAACTATTGATGATCTGACGAGAGAGCTATGAGGAGATTTTGAGATTACGGGAGTGTGAGGCTACCGATTCGGGAGCGACGAGAGACATGTTAGTGGCCTTATCATCCTCCATTGTGTGAATTGGATAGATTGTGGGTAGGGGTTATACGAAGGGCTGTACAGGGGTTTTTAAGGGTGTTACACATTATTTTTTTCACCCCAATGATCAATTGACGACATGTGCTTAACTGACTTCCATGTTCCCTAAAAATATTAAAAGAGACTTTCTCCAAGAGAAAAGTAGTTTGCTTTTTCTCCTTCAAAAACTATGACAAGTAAGATCATCCCACCCTGCTCTATGCTTGGGGTGCGACGATTCTTGATCATCGCACTCTGCACCAAATATGGACTGCAACATCCTTGCAGGATGTCTGTGCATAGTGTGCGATAATTCTTAAGCAAAGGAAAAGTCAAAATTTACGAATGTTATAGAAGGGAATCTTCTAGAAGATGAGGTGGTCTCCGATCGATTTGGATATTACTCGCTTCTCTGATTTAGTGGGATCATCCTAATCTCCTCATCCATCCCTCATTCACCCTATATAAAGAAGGGATCTCTCATGAAAAAGGCTAAGGTTTGCATATGCATGAAGAGTTTTGCTATAGATTATACTTGAGATAGATTTGTTTTAGGTCTCTAAGTCAGATTGTGGATCTTTTTCATCAAGGCACTGTAGAAATGTTGTTTGTGTTGGAGAAAAGAGTCATTGAAAGGGATATTGCAAGAACAAGGCATGGGTTGCATTATCCACTTTCCATTTAATATAATGCAGCAATACATTTATTCCATATGAAGGTGCCTTGGCTTTTATTGTATAACTCCTTGATCTTATACATAGAATTCATTGGAATATATATATATATATATATATATCTTTGTTCTCTCTCTTATTATTGGTTTTTGCTTCTTAAACAAGTTCACTATCCCACAAATCCAAAGATGGAGTGACAAGGATGACAATACCAAGGATCAAGCATCATTTCAAAGGTATGTCACTCATTCCTCTTTGAACTAGTTTATATGACATTGAAGTATAAGGTGAAGTTTGTATTATGTCTTATTTTGTTCTAGCTTCATGTGGAAGTTAGAGAGATTAGTTTGTGTCCGCACTTACCAATTTGTCCAATAAAAAAGGGTAGGGGTCTACAAGTGCATGGAAAAAGGGGGAATACTCGCACATGTGTGTGTGGGTATGACTCAGTTTCCCGCACATTATATGTGGGTTTTTCCAAAATAGTCGTGCATGGTGAATGTGTGGCTATGTCAAGAAATCTCATGCATAATGTGTGGCTGTGTAGGTAACAGGTGTGCACATGTGTGTGTGGGATGGACGGACAAGCATGCATTGGATGTGCACTTGTTGGGGTGAGAGTTGCGCACCTATGTGCGACTGTAAGTGAGACAGATGTGCATTTGTACGCAACTATTTGAAAAACAATCACGCACATGTGTGCAACTGTATGGGGGAAAGTAGTGAACTGTGGGAAGGCTGAGGGGTGCATCACGACCATGATGGTGAGGATCTACAGATCCTTGGGCACTCAGCAGATCATAGGTGGTCAGCTAAGGATGGTGGAGGAGGTCTTGGACGGAGACCTCTTTGCATGGGGTTTGCTGATGCACAACAAGATGATGTCCCAGCTGAACCCATGTCAGCGTGTTGACTTCAATGATTTTTTATTTGGGTCCATTTTGGTGGCCTATTTTCGAAGAGGGTGCCTTTATTGCGCCCGCGGATTCTTTTGGAGCCAGCGTCGCAACGAGAGCCATGATTGATGTGATGGGCACATGTGTTGGTCTGGCATGGAGGAGGTGAGGGTGGCCACTACCTCACGTCCATGGTGGCTTGAGTGTGGCATCAGATGCCACAGGTGATTTTTCAATATCCATAAGCGGGTATGGACTACACGCAAGATTTGGACATGGTGCTACCTCCTGGAGAGGACTGGGACCAGAGAAGTACATGTTGTATTTATTTATTTTGATTTTGGTAGATAGCAGTTATAAAACATGTATATGGATGCTAACATTATATCGGTGTTGTTTTGTTGATGTTGGACCCTGGGGACAAGAGGCAAAGGACATCTAGGAGCCAGCTCGACAGGAGCCCGTAGAGCCGAGGGTTGGGCAGAGGCACCGTTGAGACGACACCAATGCAGCACCAGCCAGAGAGCCACATGGAGATGCAGAGGCCATGGTAGAGGATCTTCACCAATGGTTCAAGTGAGTCCTATAAGGTGTGCCAGAGGGCTTATGGGCCCACTTCCAGAACGAGGAGGTCCTGGACTAGTGTGTGGGGGTACCGATGAAGTGGCGGGCGTTGATCCCCTGAGAAACAACGGAAGGGGCAGCGATGACTGGTCAGTTGCCTCCTAGAGCTGGGGGGCCCCTAGCTGGTGAGGCACCTCCAGCTGACAAAATACTTGGGGGGGAGCTCTAGGGGCACCTTGAGTGTTGAGTTTTGTATGTACAGGTTTGGGAGCCTGATTTTTGTATAGGGTATTTGATACCCACTTTTTGTACTCATAGGGATGTTGGGACTCATGAGCCTACGAGAAGTTGTATATATATTTTTTGTAAAACATTTTATGACCTTGATGGTATATATATGATGGATATATTTTGATCATTCTTATCTTTGTGTTTTGTGTTTTATGATGTATGATGTCTATTGCTATGTGTTTGACAAATGTATGGTGTTATGTATATGGTTTTTTTTTATGTGATAAATGCCAATCTAATACAAGGTTAGCCACGTGATCTACTACTTGATTGAGGTTTTTTGGAATATGTGTAAATGTGATGGAATCAAAGTTGTGAGATAGGAGTCTAACTTACAGGTATTTGCAAAAGAGGCAAGAATCATGAACATGATACACATTGTTGAGCTACAGGATGACAAGATGGGAATCTAATAGAACACTAAGGTGACGAATGTGGCAGTGACTTGCCTCGGCGAGGAGATGAATGATGACGTCATATTTGGATTGATTGTTGGTGGTCGGGCCTAAACATATGCCACTAGAATGGAGTAGTATATGTGAAGGAGTATAGAAGGCCCAAGTGACCGAAGCGAGATTCTAGGTCCAGCAGCTGGCACCGTCAGTGTAACCAATGTGGTAAGATAATGGATGATGCATCTGTCAATAACACAGGTGATAGGTCAGAAATCAGGAGTGGCGGCAGCAAAGAAGACTACACTTAGGCATAAAACGTCTTCAAGCACAACCCAATGATGGGTTCTTTGATAGGGTAGCCTTCGGGGGAGGCCAATATGTAGGCGCCTTTGGTGAGGCAGTGTTGGATGATGAAGGGGGTGTGCGATAATGACTCAAATTTCCCATGGCCCATAGTTTCATGGGAGATATCATAGGCTAACACGAGATCACCTTCATTGAATGAGAAAAGGTTGACATGGTGGTCAAAGGTGGCTTTGGACTGTTTTTAGTTGCCTCATTGTGTTGTAATGAAGATTGACGGTATTCATCAAGTGACTCTAAGGTCAGTAGGTGCTTCTCCATTGGAGCAGTGTCAGGTAAGATCTATATGGGAGTGCGTAACGTGGGGATTTCACACTCGATAGGGAGGGTGGCATCGATCCCATGGATGATGTGGAACAGTGTAAAACCGATGGCAGTTGGATTGCCATGCGATAATCCCATAAAGAGGAAAAAAACATATGATGCCAATTGGTATTATGTTTGTTGACAGTACGTTGTAGCATGGTTTTGAGGACTTTATTGACAACCTCTACCTATCCATTGGACTGGGGGTAGTATGGGGATGAAAACTCATGGGTGAAGCCTAATTTTGAGGAGATTTCTGCAAAGATATATTTCTCAAAATGTTTACCATGATCGGAAACTAATTGTTGCGGGACTCTGAACCAGGTAATGACATGGTTGAAGAAAAAATGCATTGTTGTGTCAGCGGTGTTGTTAAATGTGGGCATGGCTTCGACCCATTTGGTAAAATAATCCACTGCCATGAAAATGTACTTGCCTCAATTACTGGATGGAGGATGGAAAGTCATGAAATATATGCCCCATTTACAAAAGGGGCCGACTGTGATAACTGGGTGTAGGAGAGTTTGTGGAGCTCGTGCTTTGTTTGCATAAAGATGACATTTATCACATCACTTGACAGCATGGATGCAATCATGAAACAAAGTGGGCCAGAAGTATCATGCTTGAATGATTTTTGGGGCAATGGACATACCCAAGAGGTGACCACCACAAGCATCGTTGTGGAAATCATTCAAGACTCTGTCAGCTTCATCAATGGTAAGACATTGTCAAAGGATTGTATCGACCCCGCATCGGTAAAGAATGTCTCTGATGAGGAGATATCGGAGAGCCTGATGGTGAATGCGTCGGAGGTCATCTCGAGAGAGGTGAGACTTGAACTTTTGTGTATGAAGGTAAACGAGGAGGTCATTGTACCAGGGATCATCTGAGGGGATGAATAAGAGGTGTTCATTGGGGAAATCCTCATTGATGGGAGAATATTTGGCATCTGAGGAAAAAGTCGTAATCAGTTCGACTAGGACAAGAGATTCATTGCTTTTGGGAGTAGAGAACTCTAGATCGTATTCCTGGAGGATAATGATCCATTGGACAAATTTTTTGTTGATCTGTTTTCGACTGAGAAAGTACTGGATGGGGCTGGAATCGACTACGACCTTGGTAGTTCGAAGAAGAATATAATGCTGCAGTTTTTGGACTGCAAGGACAACTGCTAACATGAGTTTTTAATCATTGTGACACACCCACTACAAAATTTAAAAATTTTCGGCCCTTTTCTTCTTTTCTCTGAGGAATGGAATTCCCTGAGTCCCTATGGGACCTGATACAGACCCTGCCATCCCTTATCCACACTCATCTGATCGACGGTTATGGCCACAGGCCTTAGCAAAGGGTACTCATCAACTTTCATGATACAGGGAAATTGCGATGCAGGTATTCCCTGGTTCATTTCGGGGTTTCATCCATCGGAATTTCGCGGCTAGCGAACATGAGGAAAACTGACCTTTGGGAGTTTCGAGCACCGAAAAGCTGAAACACCAAAACCACGTGTGCTAATCCATTTCGGGATTTTTCCTATCAGTATTTCATGATATGCGGGGACAAGACATTTGCCTCTAGGTGTCCCAGGTGCTTAAACATCGAAACATTAATTTTAGGCGCTCCATACTCATTTACGGGGTTTCATACTTCAGGGTTTCACAAGTCGGAAGTTCAGGTGATGCGATGACAGGAGGTATCACATAGGGGTCTTCCGAGAGCCGAACTTCGAAATACTAACTCCAAACATACTTCCCTGTTTCGGGGTTCCGCCATCGGGATTTCAGGATATTCGATGACAGGAGGTCTCGCACTTAGGTTTCCCAGGAGCCGAAACTCCGAAACCTTAACATACGTATAATTGTATATATGTGTTGCTCAAACCATTTCGGGAATTCGTAGAATGGGTTTTTGGGACTGGTGAGCATAAGAAAACTTACCGCCAGGTATCCCGGGTGCCGAAACACCGACACACCAAATATCGTCTGTGTTAAGCCATCTCGGGACTTCGCAAGTCGGTATTTCGGGAGATGCGAGTACAAGGAAATGCGCCCTTGAGTATTCCGATTTTCGAAATGCCGAAGTCTCGTAACCTATATATGTATTTTTCTTTCGAGACTTCACCCATCGGGATTTCGAGATTGACGTGTACAAGAAGACTGGCCCTCAGGTTTCCCGGTTGTCGAAACACCGAAACACCAAGGCTTACCCATGCTAGATGTTCTTGGGGTTTCCTACTTCGATATTTCACGATGTTCGATGACATGAGGATCTTATCCTTGGTTCTTCCAGATACTAAAATGCTGAAAGCGGCGACCCAAGTCACACTATGCCATAACTGGATTTCGTAAGTCAAAATTTCGCATATCGAGACTTCGTGATACTAGAGGTCGAAGATCCACATTCCTTGACTACCTGGGTGTCGAAAATCCGATACACCCTTTCATTATAACCTCAATAAAATTTGGCGTTTCGTGAATCGGAGTTTCGTGAGGTACGCAGACAGGAGATCTCGTACCTAGACCTTCCGGTAGCCAAAACTCTGAAATACCAACTCTTAAACCTGCACATATATTTTAGGATTTCTGCCATCAAAATTTCACGGACCTGGGATTTGGGACTTGTGAATACAAAGGGACTCGCACTTAGATATCTCAGGTACAGAAATGTTGAACTATCCTATCTCATCCATTCCTCAAACTATTTATGGGTTTCAGTTATCAGGGTTTCGCGACTCGCGATGATCAGAGTTCTTGCCCTTTGTTTTCCCGAGTATTGAAACGCTGAAACGCTTACCGGAAACCACGTGTCCCTATCGATGAATGGTCCAGATACTCCCACAAACCTTAGGGATCTACGGTCTCGATTTCTTTTCTATTTATGAATATAAAAGGAAAGGGGTTGAGGCATTAACACCCTCGTTTCTTCCTCCAATCTAACGGTCATGAATGACCTCAGATCTTTCGATAGGATCTCGTTCGTCAACCGACACTTAACCATACACTACCATTTTTGGATTTCGCGAATCGGAGTTTCAGGAATTGCGAGTATAAGAGGACTCACGCTTGGATATCTCGGGTGCCGAAATGCCGAAATATCAAGATTTTAATAGGACCATTCTTCCTCATGCAGGATTACTAAGACTTGCGCCATCAAATCCTCTTTCAGGTTCTTGGTAAGCTTTCGAGAGAGAGTATCCCTGTGGGGAGATCTATTTCGGGTATTCCTGGAGATGAATAAGGGCATAGATTTCCCGAGAAAAAACTTGAAGTCTGAATTGGTTTGATATACATATATTTAGCTATTTATAAACATAAACCATAGGTGGTGTTTCCATTATAAGCATGCAACCACCATTTCTGGTCAAAACACCACACAGGCAATCTTATACTAAAACCATTCATAATTTCACAGACTATGAACGTACATGTCAACATATAATTTCAGGATGAAAGATATAAAACACTTATCATAAAACACCAGAGGTGATGCAACTGCTGAGAGGGGTGCTCGTTTCCACCCAACCGTAGGCTTAGTGATTACGAAAGGATTTACCACTAGCCACCCCCGAGCTGAGACCACGATGCTGCGAGACTGAGTCTCGATTCGCCAGTGACTGAGAACGAAGGTTACTCTCCTTCTTCTCTGTTATCACTCACTCTATATTTTTCCAGAGTTCTTTTTCCTCTTCTCCTCTTTCCCTCACGTCTACCCTTGATCGCACACTCTTCCTGCCTTTTTCCCTTCCGACGAGGTTGCATGTGGAACTATCTTCCTCATGGTGGTCAGGTCTGAGGACTCTACGGATGGGCAGTTTACCCCATCCCTCATTACTCATTAGAATCCATTTACCTACCAACCTGGCGAGTGATTTAATTTGGCCAGCGAGCCGCTCTTGGTTCTCTGGTCCAGTGAAGACCAAATATGGTATTGGTTTTGGTGGAAGTTAACGCCACCATTTCAGGTGCCTTCCACCACCTT
>ML792164.1:841775-867397 GCA_009831015.1 Picea engelmannii | reverse complement strand
TATTTACATTCATCGACCTTTTTCATAAGTTCCATTCACATCATACATTCACATTTCTGAGTTTGCCATAATACTTGGCCAATATAGTTATTTTTACAGACTAGGGGAAATAGGGTGTTACAATTCCCTCCCCCTTAAAGGAGCATCGTCCTCGATGTTCTATCTATCAACATGACGTGCATGTACAGATGTAAACAAAATTGGATATGCATGTTTCATGGCATCCTCCATTTCCCATGTAGCCTCATCTGGGCCAAAATGTCGCCACTGCACCTTGACCTGTGAAATGGTTCGGTTCCAGAGTAGGGTTTCCTTTCTGTCCAGTATGAATTGAGGTTCTGGTATAAATTCTCCCTTCAGTTCCACCTGGATCATAGACCAATCAATTATATGGTTAGCATCATGTACATATTTCTTCAATAATGAAACATGGAAAACATTATGTGCTTTTACTATGGGAGGAAGTGCTAGCCTATAGGCTACAGGTCCCACTCTATCTAGAACCTCAAAGGTTCCACAATACCGCGGTGCTAACTTGGCACAAGCTCTGATTTTCAGGGAACTCTTCCTGGGCCTATCTTTGAGATATACATGGTATTTTGTCTTGAACTCTCTTGGAGTTTTCTTTTGGTCAACAAAACTTTTCTGTCGGTCCTGAGCGACCTTCAAATTTTGTTTTATCTGAGTCACTTGTTGTTCCATTTCTTTCAACGTGTCGGGTCTAAAAGATATCTTGTTTACGGGATTACTCCAACTGACTGGAGTTTTACATAGCCTACCATAAAGGAATTCGAAGGGATTCATCTATAAGGATGCTTGGTAGCCATTGTTGTAGGCGAATTCTACCAGTGGCAGGTAGTCTTCCCACTTCTTGGGTTGATGCATTACATGCATCCTTAACATGTCCTCTAATATTTGATTCACTCTTTCTGTCTGTCCGTCTTTTTGAGGGTGATAGGCAGTGCTAAACAACAACTTGGTCTCTAAACCAGCCATCAGTTATTTCCAAAAGTTGGAAGTAAATTTCGTGTCTCTGTCAGACATGATCTCTTTCGGCATACCATGTAGTATGAATATCTCCTTCATGAATACCTGGGTGATATCTATTGCCTTGCAAGTCGATTTGACTGGGATGAAATGAGAAGACTTTCTCAATTTATCCACCACCACCATAATGTTGTCATTCTGTTTGGTTGTGATTGGTAATCCAGTGATGAAATCCATGGAGATGGTTTCCCATTTCCACTCGGGGATTGGTAAAGGTTGCAATAACCCTACTGGGTGTCAGTGTTCTGCTTTAACCTGTTGGCATTCTATGCATTTGGCCAAGTACTCGGCAATGTATTTCTTCAATCCAAACCAATAGAATTGTTTCCTGGTGGCCATGATCATCTTCTGGTATCTTGGATGACCAGTATAGGGTCTCTTATGTATTTCATCCAATATGAACCTCTTCAAGTCGTCACAATTGGGAATGTACAATCTACTTCTATAAGTGAGCAGACCTTGTTCGGTCATCTGGTAGCCATCATATTTTTGTTCGGCGGGTTCTTGCTGTAGGTACAAGGTCACGGTCTGGATGAAGGGATCTATTTCTTGTGCATTTTTTATTCTTTCCTTGACATTCGTCTCATAGGTTCTCACCACTGCCAGGTGAATTGTTTTCACACTTCTACTAAGGGCATCAACCACCCTATTTTCTTTCCCTTTAATGTGTTTGATTTTGAAATAAAACTCGCTAAGGAGGGCCATCCACCTATCTTGTCTAGCATTGAGCTTTGGTTTCTCAAACAGATATCGCAACCCACAGTGTTTTGTCATAAGTACAAATTTCCTTCCCACAAGGTAATGTCTCCACATTTTTAAGGCGTGTACTATAGCGGTGAGCTCTAGATCATGAGTCACATAGTTGAATTCATGTTCGTTCAATTTCCAAGATTCATAGCAGACCACATTTCATCCCTACATAAGGACTCCTCCGCGGCCTTCCTTACAGGCATCTGTTCACACGAGGAAATCTATTTCGGGGTCAACAATCTTCAACACGAGTGCATGGGTCAGTAGATGTTTTAGTGTTCGAAATATTTCTTCACATTTCTGTGTCCACATGAATTTTGTCCCCTTATTTTGGAAGGCAGTGATTGGACAACCAATCTTGGAGAATCCTTTTATAAATATCCTATAGTAACCTACTAATCCCATAAAGGATTTGATATCCGAAACATCCTTCGGTGTAGGCCATTCCATGATAGACCTGATTTTGTCAAGGTCTACTGCTACCCCTTCTTCGGACAGAACATGACCCAAGTAATATATTTGCTTCTGGAAGAAGTCACATTTGTTGAATTTAGCATAGAGCTGATGTTCTCTTAGCACTTGCAGCACAATCCTAAGATTCTCTTCATGCTCTTCTCTATTCTTGAATTAAATTAATATATCATCAATAAAAACCAGCACAAATTTGTCTAGGAATTTACTAAGTACATTGTTCATCAAGCACATGAAAGTGTCAGGGGCATTGGTTAACCCAAATGGCACTACCACGAACTCATAGTGACCATACCATGTCCGGAAAGTAGTTTTATGGATGTCTTCACCCTTGATTCGGACTTGATGGTATCCTGACCTCATGTCAATCTTTGAGAAAATATACGCACCTCCCAATTGATCGAATAGATCATCGATCCTGGGTAAGGGGTACCTGTTCTTTATGGTTACCTTATTGAGTTGTCTATAATCTATACACAGTCTAAGGGTACCGTCCTTATTTTTCACAAACAGGACTAGTGCTCCCCATTGAGACACGCTGGGTCGAATATAGCCTTTATCCATCATTTCTTTCAATTGCAATTTGAGTTCAACTAACTTGGGTGTGTTCATTCGGTAGGGTGTCCTAGACACCGGCACCGCTCTCGGTGTGAGTTCTATTAAGAAGTCTATGTCCCTTCTCAGAGGTAGACCTGGTACCTCTTCCAGGAACAAATCTATGTATTCTCTCAGGGTAGGGTGATCTTCGAGGCTTGGTTTGTCACCTTCAATTGTTTTCAACACCTGTATTGCATATAGGGGACATCCCTTTCGGCAATACTTTCTCATTTGCAGAGGCGATATTTGTCTCACTGAGACAGGTTTTCGGATCCCTTGAAGGGTTATATTTTTCCCTTCTTTACTTACACATTCTAAGGTTTTATGGTAACATTCCAATCTGTCTTTATGGGCAGCTAGCTAGTCCATACCAATCAACATATCATATGATCCCAGGGGTAATATGTTAAGGGTTTCTTAGGTGGGGAATTTACCCAACGTTAATTGGCAAGCTGGTATAACCTCTGCTACCCTTCTTTTGGTGCCAGTGGCTAACTGTACCAAACATGGCTTGGTATGTTTTTATGGCTGTAGTTTACACTTATCAATATCTTTAGGGGATATATAACTCAAATTTGAACCAGGGTCAATCAGAACAAACACTAGATGGTTGGAAATCATACCTTCTATTTCCACCATTGAAGCTTGGTGGTCAGCTTGGTTATTATCCAAGGCTGCATAAATTTGCGGCACACTCCTGTCCACATCATTGATGGTAGTAGATTCCTGGATGTTATAAATACTCTGACTATTCTATTGTCGATGTGGATATTCTCTCAGTAGATGTTCTTCCCCGCAACCCCAACATTTCAAAGGTTCTCTCTTTGGGTTATCAATCTTCACTGATATGGGTCCAGAAGTTTTATTTCCCCTCGAGGAGGGAAAATTATACTGGTGCATACTCCGGGCTGGGAAGCTCATTCTTGGATTTTTCTTATAGTTCTTAAATCCTAGGGATTTAATCCCCTTTTTCTGAAATCTTGAACTATTCTTCGGTTTCCATCCTTCGCGAGGTTCTGCTCGATGCCCAAACTGTTCATGACAATAGGTTTCCTTTTGGATAGTGTCTTCTAGGTTCCTTGGCTCATCAAATTCAATTCTATTCCTATAGTCCTTAGGTAGTCCACTGATGAAGCATTGCACCTTTTCCTTTTCCGCTTTTATATAAGGTGCACACCTCAACAAATCGAGGAATTTGTTGACATATTCTTCTATAGTGATTTGTCCCAGTTTGAGTTCATAAAACTCTTTAGTCTTCTCGTCGAAATATTTTTCCGACAAATACTTCTTCTGGAAGTATTTCTCAAATTGCTTCCAAGACAGGTCCTCTTCACGAAACCCTTTCACATTCTTAAGATCTTCCCACCAAATGGAAGCCTTTTCGTTCAAGTTGAAGGTGGCCACTCGGGCCTTCAAATTTTCTGAAAAGTCATGGACTCTGAAATATTTCTTTAGTCCAAGAAGCCATGCCTCTGCTTCCTCTCCCTTATTTATTTCATCGTCGAAGGAGGGTGGTTTGGATTTTCTGAATTCTTCGAATTTATGACCTTTGGAAGGCTTTTTCTTCTTCTGTTTCCTTTGGGAATAGGAACTGGTTCTGCTGCTAGAAGATCTCTCTGAATCGCCAACTTCCTTCACAGAGGAATAATCCAACGCTTTTCCTTTACCTCTGGGGTGGACCTTTTTCAAGGTGCTCCTCTCAGTGTGGCCACTAATACGACCATGTTTCTGTGTCTCGGGTTCATGTTGCATCTATCTTTGTAAGTCGGATAATCTTTGCGGTAAAACTGCGTTAATTTCTGTTTGTTTTTCTTGTTCTTTAATCAACCTTTCATTGTCAACCTTGCATCTTTGTAATTTGACCATGAGGCTCCTCATAGTTTCAGCTAGATTTGGAGGGGTCCCTATTGCCCTCCTTTCGTCAGACTCTTCGTCTCGAATGTGGGAGCCCTCTCCCACCTCTTGGTGAGTCACCATTCTATGCGTCTATAATTTTCCCACGGTTGATCGTCCACTTGGGTGCAAAAGACAAACGCTGGTTGGTAGTATATATTTAGATACATTTTTATAACCCGCGCATAATTCATATTTCTTTCACATGCATACACACTCAGGTTTTCATTTTCAAACTTTGACCTTTGAATATAACAGGGTTAAGACAGAGGGTTAATCCTTTTAGGATATTTTGAATGGAGCTCCTGCGCAACTTGTTCATGAGCCCAAGCAAGCCAAGTGTTGTAACCATGCTCTGATACCAATTTGTGACAAACCCACTACGGAATTTAAAAATTTTCGGCCCTTTTCTTATTTTCTCTGAGGAATAGAATTCTCGGAGTCCATATGGGACCCGATACAGACCCTGCCATCCCTTATCCGCACTCATCTGATCGACGGTTATGGCCACAGGCCTTAGTGGAGGGTACTCATCAAATTTTACAATACAGGGAAATCACGATGCAGGTATTCCCTGGTTCATTTTGGGGTTTCATCCATCGGAAGTTCGCGGCTAGCAAACACGAGGAAAACTGACCTTTGGGAGTTCCGAGCACCGAAAAGCCGAAACACCAAAACCGTGTGTGCTAATACGTTTCGAGATTTCTCCTATCGGTATTTTCGATATGCGAGGACAAGACATTTTCCTCTAGGTGTCCGGGGTGCCGAAACACTGAAACATTAATTTTAGGCACTCCATACTCATTTATGGGGTTTCATACTTCGGGGTTTCACAAGTCGGGAGTTCGGGTGATGTGATGACAGGAGGTCTCACATCGGGGTCTTCCGGGAGCCGAACTCCGAAATACTAACTCCAAACATACTTCCCTGTTTCGGGGTTCCACCATCGGGATTTTGGGATATGCGATGACAGGATGTCTCGCACTTAGGTTTCCCGGGAGCCGAAACTCTGAAACCTTAACATACGTATAATTGTATATATGTGTTGCTCAGACCATTTCAGGAATTCGCAAACCGGGTTTTCGGGACTGGTGAGCATAAGAAAAATTACCGCCAGGTATCCCGGGTGTCGAAACACCAACACACCAAATACTGTTTGTGTTAATCCATTTCAGGACTTCACAAGTCGGGATTTAGGGAGATGTGAGTACAAGGGAATATGCCCTTGAGTATTCCGATTTCTGAAATGTCAAAGTCTTGTAACCTATCTACATATTGTTCTTTCGAGACTTCACCCATCGGGATTTCAGGATTGATGTGTACAAGAAGACTGGCCCTCGGGTTTCTCGGTTGCCAAAACACCGAAACACTAAGGCTTACCCATGCTAGATCTTCTTAGGGTTTCCTACTTCGGTATTTCATGATGTGCGATGGCATGAGGATCTTATCCATGGGTCTTCTGGATACCGAAATGCCAAAAGTGTCGACCCAAGTCACATTATTCCATAATTGGATTTCGCAAGTCAAAATTTCTCATATCGGGACTTCGCGATACCAGAGGTCGAAGATCCACACTCCTCGACTACCCGGGTGCCGAAAAGCCGATACACCCTTTCATTATAACCTCAATCAAATTTGGGGTTTCGTGAATCGGAGTTTCGCGAGGTACGCAAATAGGAGATCTCGCATCTAGACCTTCCGGGAGCCGAAACTCCGAAATACCGACTCTTAAACCTGTGCATATATTTCAGGATTTCTCCCATCGAAATTTCGTGGACCAGGGATTCGGGACTTGTGAGTACAAAGGGACTCACACTTAGATATCTTGGGTACCGAAATGCCGAACTATCTTATCTCATTCATTCCTCAAAATATTTTGGGGTTTCAGTTATCGGGGTTCTGCGACTCGCGATGATCAAAGTTCTTTCCCTTTGTTTTCCCGGGTACCGAAATGCCGAAATTCTTACCAGAAGCCACGTGTCCCTATCGATGAATGGTCCAGATACTCCCACAGACCCTGGGGATCTACAATCTCGATTTCTTTGTTATTTACGAATAAAAAAGGAAAGGGGTTGAGGCATTAACGCCCTCATTTCTTCCTCCAATCTAATGGTCATGACTGACCTCAGATCTTCTGACAGTATCTCATCCGTTAATCGATACTTATCCATACACTTCCATTTTGGGATTTTGCGAATCAGGGTTTCAGGAATTGCGAGTACGAGAGGACTCGTGCTTAGATATCCTGGGTGTCGAAATGCCGAAATATCGGGATCTTAAGAGGACCATTCTTCCTCGTGTAGGATTACTAAGAATTGTTCCATCAAATCCTCTTTTAGGTTCTTGGTAAGCTTTCCAGAGAGAGTATCTCTGTGGGGAGATCTATTCTGGGTATTCCTGGAGACGAATAAGGGCATATATTTCCCGACAACAAACTTGAAGTCTGAATTGGTTCGATATACATATATATAGCTATTTATCAACATAAACCATACGTGGTCTTTCCATTATAAGCATGCAACCACCATTTATGGTCAAAACACCGCATAGGAAATCTCATACTAAAACCATTCATAATTTCACAGACTATGAACATACATGTCAACATATAATTTCAGGATGCAAGATATAAAAAACTTATCAGAAAACACCATAGGTGATGCAACTGTTGAGAGGGGTGCTCGTTTCCACCCAACCGTAGGCTCAGTGATTTCGAAAGGATTTACCACTAGCCACCCCCGAGCTGAGACCACGATGCTGTGAGACTGAGTCTCTATTCGCCAGTGATCGAGAACGAAGGTTACTCTCCTTCTTCTCTGCTATCACTCACTCTGTATTTTTTCAGAGTTATTTTTCCTCTTCTCCTCTTTCCCTCATGTCTGCTCTTGATCGCACACTCTTCCTTCCTTTTTCCCTTTCGGCGAGGTTGTGTGTGGCATGCTCTTCGCGGTTTACCCCCATCCCTCATTACTCATGAGGAGCCATTTACCTACCAACCTGGAAAGTGATTTAATTTGGCCAGTGAGCTGCTCTTGGTTCTCCGAGCTAGTGAAGACAAAATATGGTATTGGTTTCGGTGGAAGTTAATGCCACCATTCCAGGTGACTTCCACCACCTTTCTTCAGCCATTGTGGTCTCTTTTTCAGCACATTCCCCTCTTAACAGTCCTGCAATATATATATATATATATATATATATATATATATATATATAATTTACATTCAACGACATTTTTCACAAGGTCCATTCACATTTCTAAGTTTGCCACAATACTTGGCCAGTATAGTTATTTTTACAAACTGGGGGAAACATGGTGTTACAATCATGATTATACTTCAAATGATCTGAACCCGAGGGTGATAAGTTTCCAATAATTGGTTGATTATTTCACTCCTTCAAAAGGGTCAGTTATAGATCGTTTTACTTGAGCGATTTGCAATTAAAGGTAAAGTTGAAGTCTTATAAACTTGAATTCAAAGTGAATAAAACCTCTTTAGTTTTTCTTATGTGTTGTATTTCATGCTTTCATTTAATATCCTATGTGCGGAAATTCATGGAAAAGGAAACATAAGGACATAATACACATAATGGATATGACACTTCCCTTGATAACGGAGTTCACCTGATGTGGGCTATGTCTTTGGGTCATGCTCCCAAGGCTTGACCTCTTTATTCTCCTCGTTGTAATGATGTCTCTCCTTTACAAGTTGTAATGCCAAAGTCCCTTTTCGGTGACGAAAACAAGAGATCAGAATGTAATCAGGAATGTATGCAAGCTTCACAAGTTCTAATGCTCATGAGGCATCCATGATGCTAACATGGAAATCATTCCCACATACCCAATACATAAAAAGAGGAAGAATAAAAGATGACCCCCATCATCATGGAGCCATCAAGTGTCTTAGATCTGGTGCTCAGATCCAAGCATAAATAGGCAACACATTCAAATATCTTGAAACTATGATATTTAGAACTACTTCATTGGCCACTTATCATGCAAGTGCCACAATTTCTCTCTCACATGTAACTGGTTGGTTTTATGTGGAAGAAGAGGATAAAAGAAAAGATAGAAGGAACAAGCTGATCGTGTTTCCTTGCAGCAGCCTCCCCATTCTCCTTCAGACCTGTAACACACATGTTATGCTGCAACATTTAATGAAAAAACAACATAATGAAAAGCATGCTTACATTGGCTTCTCAAAAACTTAGCTTGTTGATCAGAAGCTTTGCTGGAAAAACAGACCTCGCCATTAGATTCATGTCGTTGAATTACCTAAAAATGACTGTCAATTTGTCTCCATCGGACACAGGCACCTTCAGACCTCCTCTGGACCTTTGTCTCGATTTACGTGCAACTATGCAATTAATGCATCAAACTGCATCAAAATATGTATCGTCTTACAGCCTCGTACAGGTTGGGCGTGCACTCCTTCTCCCCCCATGCATTGGCGAAATGCGCTTTTTAATAAAAAAACTGAGCGGATAAAACAAAAAGGTCGTTGGCCCAAGTGGTTGGCGGAGGGATAAATAAAGAGTTGGTTTGGGGGGAGGTCTCAGTTTCAAACCCATAGGCCTCCCTTTTGGTTCTTTGTTACCCGTTACCAAAACTTCTGCCAGATTTAGTGGGGAGCTTAATTTTGGCAGACCGTTTGTCAGATTGGTGGAGCACCAAGTCTGGCGGATGGTGCTACCCCTTTGGCAAAACTTTGCTACATCTGGCTGGTGGAATCGGTGCTAAAATGGTAGTTTCTCTTATAAACTTGGTGGGACCGCTATATATAGCAGGACCTCTGCCAAATATGGCGGGGTCCACTATATTTTAATTTTTTTTTGCAAATTCTTTCACATGCCTTCATTGGGAATTTCGGGGTGCCACGTGGTGCCCTCTGATTGGGCCACATGGAAACAATCTATTGGCCCATGGTTTTCTAGTCATCTGCCACGCAGGTTCTAATTGTACCTGCCACATACTGCTAACTATACCTTCCACGTACTGTTGATTGTACTTTCCACATTAGTTGCCACATCATCTTGTATGGATTGCCACGTCATCCTGTACAAACTGCCACCTTAGTTTCCACGTCAGCAGCCACATCACTGTACGGACTACCACGTCAGCCTGTATGAAATTCCACATGGCATGATCCGATTGGTCCATGGATCGGCCTGAAAACGCCAAAACTAGATGACACGTGGCAACTTTTGGTGCTTCCAGGTCATCATGATGATGTCATGTTGATGTCAACATGCCATGTGTCACCTTCCTACTCCTGCCATGTGTATTATACGGATGCTGAAATCATCTGTACTGATGATGACGTTAGCAGTATGGATGTTGACTCATCCCGTGAAGACTGGGTTGGGTTGACCAAACTTTGACTGTGAATATCTTTCAATCTGTAACTTCGTTTGACGAGTCATTTGCGTCATTGGAAATCTTGCGATGCACTCTTCGCAATCATGTTATTTTCACAGCGTTTTGGGAACTTTGAATGTTTCCCTTTCTCTATCTGTTGGGGCCATTCTGAGCCTCCTAGGACACTTCTGAAACTTCTGTGATGTTCCCTAGATCCATCCAAATCACACCTCCCAACTGAAAGGAATTTTGGTCCCCAAAAGTATTTACATTATAAGTTTCATGTCCATTGGACTTACAATAAGAAACCCATACCCAAACTACCTCAGAAGGCATAACAATATCAGCATGTTCCAAAAAATAAGTGATTAAAAATTATAACTTTTACATAATACCCTTCTATGGGGTTTGAATCGCAACATGTGATTTAAAAATATGGACACTCTCGACTAATTCAAGTATTTTACCCATTCGTTCAGCCAATATGTCGAACATGTCCTCTTTACTGAGATATCCTTTCTCTGGTAGTTGGTCTTCTCCTGGTGACAGATTTCCCTGCAGCACTGCCTGACTGATTGTCTCCCTCGGAGGTGGCTGCCTGGAATTCTTGTTCCTCTTTGGGCATAGATCTGGATGTAAGGTCCAACAAGTGGCCTCATGATGCCCATCTCTACTATAATGGATGCAATAGCCTTTATCCTTCAGAGGTGCATTTCATCTGCTCTTTTCTGGGTGTGGGAAGCAATCTTCCATCCTCGTCCTTCTCCTGGTTGCCATAACCTTATTGCACAAGTATTTTCTCTTCCAACACTAGGAAACTATGTGGTTATTCAATCCACAAAAAGTGCATGGTATTTGGTGCTACAAGCTCTGTTTTATATGATTAACATGCTTATAATTAAATGGAATTTTAGAGTTTCGAGATTTCTTATACCTCGGTGAGTTTCCTCTGGAGTCAGACTGACAAGAAGAGTTGGTCTCAACTCTTTCATTGTGATGCTCATCTCTCCCTAGATATGTCTTTAACCCTTGATCATGAGAAGTTGTGCTCTCGGCTTGGACTAAATCAATTTCATCTCCTGATGAACTGTTGACTTCTGGAGTCTCAGTGACTATCCTAGGGTCTTCTTCCCGAATGGTTTTGGATATTTCTCCAACATCCTTTGGGACATATCCTATCCCGACATATCGAGGCCAAACCACTTCCTTGATGGGATCCACAATACCTTGGCCATTGGTTCCAATGCCTCCCCCTTCATATCCCATTTTTCTCATCAACTTTAAGCTGATGCAAGAAGCATGTTGTTCAAGGATTTCAAAATAATCATCAGCATTAATCAAGAAAGGAACTACACATAGTTTATTTACCTCCACCTCAGACTGGGACTCTTGGTCTACTTCTTGAGATGTGTCCAGTTGTTCCTGGTGAGAAGGATCAGTGGAAGATGCTTCTAGGAATCTTCCTTGGTTCCTGGATGCATGTAGGTCATATTTATTTGTTTGAAAAAGTGTGCATGCATTTGCATTTTCATGCTCTCTCTCATAACTGGTGAATTTTCCATGGTCACAAGATGGACTCATCACCATATCATTTGTAGAGCCTCCCCTGTCTGCATCTTCATGGCTTGCAATTTCTCTTACAACCTTTGGTTCTCCTCTTTTGCAACATGCAACAATGTCTTCAATCCAACATTCTCTGCTTGAAGCATTTGGTTGATCTCTTTAAGCTCATCGAACCACGACTGTTTTGGTGACCTTGCCATCCTTAGCTTCAACACCTGCAATCAGTATCAAGCTTGCTCTGATACCACATGATCTGAACCCAGGGGTGATAAGTTCCCAATAATTGATTGATTCTGTCACTCCTTCAAAAGGGTCAGTTATAGTTCATTTTACTTGAGGGATTTGCAATTTAAGGTAAAGTTGAAGTCTTATAAGCTTGAATCCAAAGTGAATAAAAACTCTTTATTTTTTATTATGTGTTATATGTCATTCTTGCATTTAATATCCTATGTGCGGAAATTCATGGAAAAAGAAACATAAGGACATAATACACATAATGGATATGACACTTCCCTTGATAATGAAGTTCACCCGATGTGCCCTACGTATCCAGGTCATGCTCCCAAATCTTGACCACTTCATTCTCCTCGTTGTAATGATGTCTCTCCTTTACAAGTTTTAAGGCCAAAGTCCCTTTTCAGTGATAGCGGCAAGAGATTGGTTTTATGTGGAAGAAGAGGAGAAAATAAAAGATAGAAGGAATAAGTTGATCTTGTTTCCTTGCTATAGCCTCCCCATGCCCCTTTAGACATGTAACACGCATGCTATGTTGCAACATTTAATGACAAAACAACATAATGAAAAGCATTCTTACATTGGCTTGTCCAGAACTTAGCTTGTTGATATGAAGCTCTGCTACAAAAAAAGACCTCGCCATTGGATTCACGTCGGCGAATTACTTAAAAATGACTGTCAAATCCTCTCCATCAGACACATGCATCTTTAGGCCTCCTCTGGACCTTTGTCTTGATTTGCGTGAAACTATGAAATTAATGCATTAAATTACATTGAAATATGTTTCATCGTATGAATTCGTACGGGCTGGGAGTGAGCTCCTTCTCCCCCCGTGCATTGGTGAAATGCGCTTTTTAATAAAAAAACTGGGCGAATAAAACAAAAAGGTTGTTGGCCCAAGTGGTTGGTGGAGGGATAAATAAAGCATTGGCTTGGGGGGAGGTCCCGAGGTCAAACCTGTAGGCCTCCCTTTTGGTGCTTTGTTACACGTTACCAAAACTCCCACTATATTTAGTGGGGAGCTTAATTTTGGAGGACCATTTGTCAGATTGGTGGAGTGCCAAGTCTGGCGAACTGGTGCTAGCCCTTTGGCGGACCTTAGCTACATCTGGTTGGTGGAAGTGCTACTAAAATGGTGGTCTCTCTTCTAAAATTGGCGGGACCGCTAGATGTAGAGGGACCTCCACTAGATATCACGGGGTCCATTATATTTTAAATTTTTTTTGCAAATTTGGTCACATGCCCTCATAGGGAATTTTGGGGGTGCCACGTGGCACCCAACTATTGGCCCACGACTGTCCAGTCAACTACCACATAGCTGCTGACTGTACCTTCCATGTACTGGTGACTGTACCTACCACATCAGCTGCCTAGTCATCTTGTATGGATTGCCATGTCATATTGTACAAACTTCCACCTCAGCTGCCACATCACTATATGGACTGCCACGTCAAAATGTACAGACTACCACATGGAACGATCCGATTGGTCCATGTATCGGCCCAAAAATGCCAAAACTTGATGACACGTGGAAGCCTCTGGTGCTACCATGACATTGTGTTGACATCATCCTTCCATGTGTCACCTTCCTACTCCTGCAACGTGTACTATATGAATTTTGACGTCATCCATATGGATGATGATGTCAGAAGTATGGATGCTAACTCATCCCCTGCTGACTGGGTTGGGGTGACCAAACTTTGACCATGAATATATTTCAATATGTAACTTCGTTTGATGAGTCATTTGCATTGTTGGAAATCTTGTGACAAACTCTTCGCGATCATGCCATTTTCATGGAGTTTTGGGAACTTTGAATTTTTCCCTTTCTCTGTTTGTTGGGGCCATTCTGAGCCTCCTGGGACACTTCTGAAACTTCTTTGATGTTCCCTAGATCCATATGGATCATCAAGGGTGGCCCTGAAAGGTTTTTACTAATGTATTAAATCACATGTTCATGCCCATCATCCCCTAATTAGACGAGGACTCCTGCGACTGAAACAACAGAGGATGACAAGTAGAGGATGAAATCACAATCATAGTCTAGGGGAATAATCAAAGAGGCATTGGATAGGGCGGATTTTAAATAATGAAAAATTGTTTGGGCATGTTCGTCCCAGCAAAATGGGATATCATGGTGTAGTAGGTGGAGAAAACCGTGTGTGCGAGTGGTGTAGTCTGGGACAAACTAAAGTAAGAAGTTGGCTTTGCCTTGTAGGCTCTGTAGTTGGCTCAAATTCCTAGGTCGTGGAATTTATATGATAGCTTGGACCTTGAGGGGTTGCATGGTGATTTCGTGTTGGGATACAATGAATCTGAGGAGGCACCTGACAGTGACACAAACCACACACTTGAGGGGGTTCAAGCAGATATTATATTGGCGACATCGTTGGAAAATGATGTGTAAGTCATCTAAATGATGGGTTCTCTTTTTGGATTGAGAAGTGAGGTTGTATAAATAAGCAAGGATGATGCAAGAAAGATCATGAAAAATGTAGGTCATGGCCCGTTGAAATGTAGCACTGAAATTTTTTATTCCAAAAGGCATGACATGATAAGCAAAGGCACCCCAAGGGGTTGTAAAAGTGATTTTGTACTGATCTACTGGGTGGATTTGAATTTGATTGTATCCAGAGAACCCATCCATAAAGGATAGTGCCTTGTGGCCGGCACAATCATCGATTATTTGGTCGATGAAAGGGGTTTGGAATTTGTCTTTGGGACAAGCGTGGTTGAGGTCGCGAAAGTTGGTGTAGACACGAATGGTTCCCTATTTTTTGTTAACATGTATGGGGTTGGAGACCCAAGAAGTGTACGCAATGGGGTAAATGAACCCGACTATGCGTAACTTGTCAATTTCATCTTTGATAGACGCAACTTTGTATGGGTGGAGGGGGCATTGCATTTGACGAACATGGGTGATATTCGTCCATGTGTCGATCCTATGTTCAACTATAGAAGGATCGAGGCCGGGCATATCCATATATGACCAAGAAAAAATATCCCAGTATTCCTAAAAAAGAGCTTTGTAAGCAACGAGTTCTTCAGGGGAGCATGCGGCGCCAATGGTGATCTCTTCTATGATGACCGGTTTAACGAAAATGTCAATTTTGATCATGGGGGAGATGTTGGCCATGTTTCCTTCTTCAAAAGCATCGGGGGCAGGGATGGGGTTTTTGAGCTAGTCAATATGCATCGGTGGAATAAAATCCTTGGTTTCAATTGTTCACAGGGAGGCTTGGGTAGGAGGGTGAAAGACCTCGTGTGAGAGAAAAAGTGCTTGATGATGGAGCACATTCCATGGGAAATCAGGGGTAGTCAATTCCTCTAGGATATCTTCGTCGCAGTGAAAAATGAGAGAATACAGGGGATCCTGGGAGGTGGCAGGGGGAACTGTCAATGGGTAAGTGCTGGTGTCCTCAATTTGTGAGAACGTAGAAGGGATATCGTGTGTAGGGTGTGATGGCCCATTGGACATAAACCAAATGTCAATATATTGTGGGGGATATCTCCTTTGCTCAGGGAATGATGATGATATATAAAAAATGTCAATAATATGAGCATCAGTAGGGAGTGCCTAAGAGGGCTTAGGCCAAGATGTGTGGCGTACTGCAGCTAATGTTTGGCGGGATTGAGGTAGATCTAGTAAATGATGAGTATAATGGCCATATTCTGAGCATATGGCACACACGAAATTGGTCTGGATTTGTTTCAGATTGTTGTCTATAGAAACAATATCTTCCCATGCCCTAAAAAATCCTTCATTGTAGTTTGTATCAAGTAAGTGCCTTATTTCTTTTCTAGGTGATAAATCTCAAGGAAAACCCCCAATACTTCCCCTAATTTTGAGGATGGTACCCAGGGTAAACCCTAGAATCTTTAGAGTTCATGGATGATCAACAGCAAGGCTCAAATACATTGCAACAATATACTTTTTCAAATTTCAACATGTCACTTGCAGGAATTAAACCTGGATGGGGATGATAACAATCATTCCTCCCAACCACTTAAGATAAACCCAATTGACGATAGTAAGTCCCTTATTGTGCAAAAATATCCACATAAAAAGTTTAACTTTTGTTGGACACTTCAGCTTCCAGAGTTTCTTCCTCCACCACGGTGGATGATCAACTCTATTTTCCTAGGTGAGTGCAATGTAACCTAGCATTGGTACATATCCTCCAGTGGGATTCAAGGACCGTAGAAGCTAATTTTCTTGGTTTTTAAATGGAATAAAGGTTTTTTTATAGATATTATATAATTTTTCCATAAGGGATCATAGTCATTTTTGAGTCCTAGGTCATGTCAAGACATCCACCTTACTTGAAGAGATACATAGTCCTTCCTCATGACTTGGCTTAGGTAGAAGAAATCTCCCCCATTGAGGGTGCATACCAGATTATTTGAGAGTACATGGTTTTCCTTGCTTCCTATCCAAAGATCCTTTCCCATAAGTAAATGGGCCCCATTTTGAGTTCTCCAATTCAATTTAGCCACTTTCCAATTAGAGGAAAGGCATTTAAAATAACTTTCCATATGAGGGAAGGCATTTTTCACCTTCTTACAAACTTCCTAATCCATTACACTACTAAGTCCTATGGGAAGTATTTTGTATTTGTGAATTGAGCCCATAGACCTATTCCTTGTATCAACCCCACCCATTTTTTTTTGCCAAAGATTTTCAGAAGTTTTATTTTTTAAACCCCAACCGCCATTGTATTTTGGGGTGGAAAGTTTCCTCCAAGAGGTTAATACCAAACTCTTTTTTCAGCAATCCTTGACCAAAGAAAATGGAATGAGAGTTGTCTTATTTTACCTATAATACCTTAAGGAATCCAAGCCACGGAGGTCCAGTAAACTGGTATGGATTCTAGAACAACCTTGACAAGTACCAACCTCCCTACTCTAATGAGAGATTTATTGAACCATGAATTCACTTTCTTTTCTAATTTTTCAAGAAACCATAACCAATATTTTTTTTAGAATAATTGTCTTTTAGAATGAAGCCCAATTATTTTTGTCCTAATTCTATATACCCATCTTGAAAAGAGAGTATTTGTGAGATGTGTTATTTTTATTGCTCACAGAGTCCCCAAGTGATTAGGGAATATTTTTCCTTGTTTGTCAGCACACCTATGGCTTTGAAAAAAATATTTAGGAACTCATTTAAGTGATCCACTGATCTATTAATTCTCTCACAAAATATTAAGATGCCATCTACAAATAAGAGGTGATGTATTGAACATAAATGACCTACAAAAATACCTTTTATCCTTTTGAGAGCAATGGCTTCCTTAAAAAAACTTATATTCCCTTCAATGACCAAGAGGAAGAGGAGGGGGGAATGAGGGAAGCCCTGTTTAATTCCTATTTATGATATGAAAAATGTATTTTCTGATCTTTTTATGATTAAAGTGATGAAAGAGTGGCCATAACTTGGGTGAATGAGAAGTAATCTGATACATATCCAACTTACTCAGTTGAAATCCTTAGATAAATCCACTATTAAGGTGAGATATTTTTTATTGCCCATTTTGATGGAATGTAGTCCTTCTTTTGCTAACCCCATAGCTTGATGAACCTGTCTCCCTTTAAGAAACCCAAATTGTTCTGGGGAGATATGGTTTAAGATAATTCCCTTCAATCTCTTAGCAATCAACTTTAATAGGATTTTGTATATACCATTGCACAACAAAATGGGCCTAAATTAATCGAAGTTTTAGGAATTAGAGCTATGAAAGTAGAATTAAAAGCATACAAATTTTTCTTAGTAATCATGGAGTATTCAACTACCTTTAGAAGGTAATTCCCAAGAATTTCAAAACATGCTAGGTAAAACTCCACATGGAGGCCATCTAGCCCAAGACCTTTATCCTTTTGAAAACTTTGTAAAATGCATAGAATTTCCTTTCTATATATTTCATCCATAATATTCCTATTTTCCTCCTAATCGATGAATAAAGGAAAATGAATAACAACTTTTAAAATCACATCTATGGTTTCTTTATAATCTTCCTTGAAGAGAGTAGGAAAGTGGTGTACTCCTTCATCAACAAGATTAGAGAAAGAGGTAGCTCTGGTCCCATTCATATACTCAATTCCCCAAATAATATTTATTAACTTACTATTGTTTGCATATTGTTGGAAGAGCTTCGTATTTTCATCTCTCTTGAATCCAAATGGATCTACTTTTCATCCTCCATTCCTTTTCTTTGCTTAAAAGAATCTTCCTCCTGTTTTCCTCCAGGGATTTTATTTCCTCCTTCTGCTAGTAAGATAAAAAAAATTGTCCCTCTTCCTGATCAAAGGGTCTCAAACAGTCCTGAATCATATTCCAAAAAGAGTTCTCTTCCAACCAATCTAGGTTGAATTTGAATGGATTGGGGGTTTTTCCCAACAATGAATCTATTTCCAATATAATGGGACTGTGGTCCAAGTTCCCTCCTAAGGAAACACACTGCCATCTCTATAGATTTTATTCCATCAAGTATTCAAAGATTAGGAATATTTCAAGACTCTTTGCCTTCTATTTGTCTTCTTTCCATATCTTGTTGTTCGACATCCACCCACTTTCTTCCTTCTATGTTCTACATTATTGTATATGTTTGTTTTATGGTCCGCAGGAGCCCCAATCCCAGTCCTATGGGAAAATGCCTTTAATTTCAGAGCATTGTAACATACATTATTATTTTTGAGAAATCCTAGAGAAGAAATTTGGGATCAGCTTTGACTGTATTTTATAACTCTGAGTTTTGAGTATAAAGTATTTGAAATTGATCTATCATAAAAAAAAATTGAGATATACAAGCATTTACTCTATAAAATTCCCCTCATGCATACAGATCATTTTATTTTATTTCAATATGATCATAAATCTTTATTTTCACTATGATTGATATGAGGGAATTTTGTTTATTTTCTGTAATGTGTGATGTGTGTTATTCCTGGTCCATTTCTCAGGAATACTCTTTTATAAGTATTTTTACTTTTCAACATTTTTATCATTCTTTGAGCATAACATATTGGACTATTTTAAGGTCTTGTATTATTTCTTGATCTGAAGTTATTAAGAATATTATAAGCCAAAGAGGAGTACCACCTCTATAAAAATGAAGGATTCATATCAACGTGAGGTTGTCATGTTGGTCCTTGAAGGATTCAAGCATCAACATGTTTTTCTATTGACAAATCATTGGGATAGATTGTTTCCAAATATTGAAAAGTAGCTACCCAAAGAACCTCCTAAAGGAAACTAGCATCCCCTTTATCCTCTAAAGTCTCCAAATATTTTGTTATTGGATTCGAACCTTTTAAGTCATCCTCTCCAACAATGAATTCTTCTTTTGAACCCATAATTTTTCTGAAGACTGAATGGGTGCATATCCATAATTGTGGCACCATCTGCATCTAAATGGAATATCCTCATAGTCTATATTCAGGAGAAAATAATATGAATCTTTCCTTATTTGCATAGTCTCTGATAACCCTTTGTTAATATCCAAACCAACCAATATGTAGGCTATACATAGATAGCCCGATTCTCTATATGGAAAATTTTCCTCATAGAAAATGCCCAGGGAAATCCCAATTTCCTCAAAAACGTATTCTAACCACATGATTAGTAGGAGCCTTGGAATCCTTATCTGGACCAAGATGATATACCGACGTGCTAACTTGGCATCAAAATACATATGCCACCTTTTGAGGGAAAATGATTGAGCTCCCCACTTCCACCTTTTGTGCAAAAATGTCTTCAACCTTGCTCATTGAACAAAGGATCCAAACTATCCAACCCCTTACTAGAATTAGAGATTGAGGGTTGCAACCATCTATGGGTTAAAAATTTATTTTTGTCCATGCTTTCAAGTTTTTAGGACTCACTATCCTTCTTGGAAAATTCCCAACTATGGCTCGATCCTCCATCCCCAAGATATCATCAAGTTTTGTCTTCTAAGGTTAATTGGATCCTATGATTGTTTTACACATCAATGATGTTTGTTTTTCCTCCCACCCTCTAAATTCTATGAATCTAACTTTTCTAGATCCTAAATTGGGGTACCATTCATGTGAAGGAGATCTAACATATCACCAATGAAGCGACATTATGTAATCATATAATGCCTTTGTTTTGAACCATAACTAGGAATTTTGAGATCTATGCACATCTTGTCCGAAGTAAAAGAATCAATAGAGCATTCATTCAAACTATTTAGTGCATTTAACTCACCTATGATGAGGTTTAAATTCCAAATATCATCCATATCTAACCTTATAGAAGTCCCCTCAGTTCACTCTACCAACATATAAGGATTTCATGAGATACACCACCCATATTAATTAATCCCTTCATTGGTAGGATAACTACCCCCGTACAACGATCTGAAAGAACCTATGCCATCTCACCAATGATGGAAATGGTATCGTCTTCCATGAACTTTGACCCCAATTGTGTAGACCTCTGTGGATCCAATGTGTCGTCAAGTGAGTGGATTACTAGGCTAGACAATATTGGTTGGTCCTCTAGCGAGTCCTCAGAGTATTCCAAAACTTCTTCCTCATGGGTCACCATTCATTCAACCTCCTTTACCTCCAATATCCCCCACTATCGTAGGTACCACCTAGATAAAACCTACTGACGGACTATGGAAACCCTCCATCTTGTGCTCATGAACTCCTAATTCAAAGCGCTATAAACCCTAATTCTTATCTAGTACTTTGTAAGACAATAAATCAAAATCAAGATTAAGAGGTAGAAATTCATATTGTGCCAAGTCTAGTATACCTATTAGTGTGAAGGGATGTTAAATATTATTATTCCAATTTCATATAACTAGGGAAAGCCTAGATTTTTATATATCCAATTGTGCAATTAATTTAGCAGTACGTGTAGATGACATGTATCCAAATTTAAAGTTATGAATGATATACATTAAATGTAATTGAAAATTAAGTGTGAAATTGGGGTTTGTAAAGTGAAAAAACATATTCTAAAAATACTAATGTCAGATTCCATAAATGCAAAATTAGATACCTAAAGCGCCAATATCAATATTGAAAAGTGCAAAATCGAATTTTTAAAAGTGCCAATATCGGCTTCCAAAAATGCAAAATCTAGTTGCAAAAGTGCCAATATCGGATTCAAAAACTGCAAAAATCAAGTTTCAAAAGTGTCAATATAGAATCGAAAAATGCAATTTTGGAACCCAATATAGGTACTTTTGGAATTAAATTTTGCACTTTAAAAACCCCAATTTTGAACTTTAGAAATGATGTTTTTGGTTTATCTTCAAAGAGACTTGTGTTAGACATTTGTCTTAGGTTGATGGAAAATTGGTATGGATTGTTGGTTTTCATTGATTTCAACCATTCAAGATTGATATTGTAGATTTATGTCAACCCTTAGTGATTGATGTCAACCCTTGGAGAAAGTCCGGTAGCGAATTCTGGTAGCACAAAGGTTTGGGTAATGGACCCAAGGTTGTTTCATGTATAATGGTATGAGTTTTAATATATTTGAAGGTAATGCTATTATATATGGATAGTACATGTCATTCCATTTCCGGTGGTATGTGGAATGTCACATAACTCCTCATGGTTAGAGAGTTATGGCCATGAGAAGTTAGAGAACCCAGGTTTGGGTGATGGATCCAAGTTTGTTTGATGGATAATGGTATAAGTTTTTATAAATTTGCAGGTAATAATATTCTATATGGATAGTACATGTCATGCCATTTCTAGTGTTATGTGGAACGTCACATAACTCCTCACGGTTAGAGATTTATGGCCATGTGAAGTTGGAGAACTCTCGTGAATCATCTAGAAGCCCCAAAAGGTCAAAGTAGTCAAAATGGTTTAAGAGATTTTAGAAGGTAAATAATAAAGTGAAGTGATCCGTATACTATAATTCAAAGTTAGTACAAAATAAATTATTTAAATAATAAATTTAATGGAGAAATTACTAAGTTGACAAGAAGTTAGAAGTGGGTTAGCCCTAAAATAAGGAAAGTGGTTTAAGATGGTTAGAAGATAACCCCTTGAGGTAAAGTGAAGTGATGAGTGTACTATAATTCAAAGTGAATACAAAATAAATTATTTAAATAATAAATTTAATGGATAAATTACTAATTGGATAAGTAGTTAGAAGTTGGTTAACACTAAAATAAGGAAAGTGGGTTAAGATGGTTAAAAGGTAACCCCTTGAGGAAGCTACATGAAAGTATAAATAAGAGGCAATGCTCTCTAATTTTAAATAACACTTGATCATATTGAATATCTACAGGTGACTGAGGTAACCAAAGGATATCTAAGCCGAATTTCAGAGGGAAGGTGAAGTAAAGAAGGTCGAATTCAAGGGAGGATAAATTCTTTTGATGATGCTTTCTAAGGTATGTTATTTATGGGTAATCTCATCATTTTCGCAATGAATTTTTTTCTGGATTGCTTCATACCATGAAATTGGGATTACATTGAGGAAACATATCCAAGTAGTTGTGATAAAAAATTCATCTTGTGGGTCATTGTATTTTTGGAGTTACACGCTGTGGAAAATAGGGTTTGTGGCTAGTCCTGAAACTAGTCTAAAACAAGTGTTTCAGGTAAAAACATCATACTTCTTCATAAAAGATCCAAATTCAGTAAGAAAAAATGTATTGGTTAGAGTACAGTCTTTAGTATTCTGTGTACAATTTTGAGATCCATACAACAAATATTTTGTGCGGGGCATGCTCTACAAGTTTGCTCTCTAAAATAAGCCAAAATTCAACAAGGTATGCCATTTTTGATATATGAGTATTTCAAGTTAGGGTTTTTGACTAATCCAAAATTAGTCATGTGAGACTAAAGTAAAGTTTGATGAAAATGCTAGTCTCTTGTTGTTAAAGTTAAGGAAGGTTTGATGGTATGTGATCATATACACCATGTCTATTACAGAGTTACAAATCAGATTTGGATAATGAAATTGATGAGGGATTTTGGTTGAGGTACATGTTGGGTACATGGTTGAGACAAGTAGTTGATGAGTTGGCACATACATGAGGTGTATAGTTTATGATGTTGGTACATCTTGATGAGTCATATTTTATGTGTATTTGATGCATGATTGGTACATATTTGGTGCATGGTTGATGCACTCGTTGATGGTATAGGTTGAGGTATAGGTTAGTGCATGGTTGATGCACTTGTTTATGGTATAGGTTGATTACAGGTTGTTTGGTACAGGTTGATGCATCGTTGATGTACTTGTTTATGGTACAGGTTGATTAGATGTTGAGGTACAGGTTGATGCATGGTTGATGCATGGTTCAGGTTATTGGTACAGGTCATTTGGTGCACGTTGATTGGTACAGGTTTACAACAGTATATCTCATAGTGATAGTGTGACAATGGTTCCATCATTCTACTTTTATTCCAGGGCGGTTGGATGGGGCAAGGGTAGGTGGTCGTAGCCACCTTCCGGTTGTAGCCAAAGAACATAGGGGGTTGTAGCCTCCTTATGGTTGTAGCCAGAGAATTGAGGAGTTGGAGCTTCCCTTAGGTTGTAGCCTGAGAAACTACGGGGTTGGAGCTTCCTTCCAATTGCAGTTGGAAAACAAATGAAGTTGGTGCTTCCAATGAATGTAATTCTTAAAGACATATAAGAAAAAACATTATGTGGTTTTCTCTCGCTTTGGGTTTCCACGTAAAACACTGGTGTATTGTGTATGTGTGTGATTACTCATTTGTTCATTGTTTATTTACTCTACAACTATTGGATGATAATGCTACATTGATATAACACTTGCATTTTATGGTGAAAAAGGATTAAATTGCTCTATTACTGATTCACCCCCCCTCTCAATAATCCAACAATTGGAATCAGAGTCGGTTCCTTCATGAACCAGTTTAACCATTGGAAGGAGATCATGGATTATTCTTAGAATGGAGTACCATTGTTTAATGGTCAGAATCTTTTAAAGTATGAGTTATGGAGTGGAAGGACGAAAGTATTTTTACAGGCATAGGGGTATTATATTTGGCTATCAGTTGTTACAAGATATGATAGTTCAAAAAGGGAAAAGACTGAAACCAAGAAGGAATTAAAGAAGAATAACAAAATAGCAATGGATTTCGTCTAGGAAGGATTACCTAATCCGATAAGAGAAAAGGTTGGTAAATGTTTATCAGCGAAAGAACTTTGGGATAAGTTACATGACATATATTCTTCACCCATCGCAGATTCAGAAAATGCCAAAGAAGATGCAGGTACATATCAAGAAGAAATATGTTCACCATGTCAAAAAGATTCAAAAGATGAATAGTACATAATCAACAAAAGTATGTTGTTTTTCCTTAATTGTGAAAAACATGGACATCTTGAAATAGAATGCCATGAAGGAAATGAGACAGAAAAACAAATTGAAAAAAAAAGACAATTATGAGGCAGAATTGATTAGTGTTTTAGATGAACTAAGAGAAGAAAACAAGTCACTCAATAAAGAATTCATGAAACAAAAGGAAAGTGTTCACATTTTTTAAGAAGCACGACAAGTCATCGAGAACTTAAGAACTCAGATAGAAGAAGCCAGAAAGATCGAAGAAAATCTTGAATATCAAAAGAAGTGTTTGGAAGCCAACATAAATGCACAGAAGGAAGAAGCAGAAACGAGAGAGAAGATATTGACAAATCATCTTAAGGAAAGAACTAACGATCTAAACCAACTTGAGTCAGAGTTTGGTTAAGAAGAGAAAGTACTTGAAGAAGAAATAATAACATTAAAAATTCAGCTTCAAGAAGCAAATAGAACAAAAGAAGTCATGAAGTCTCAAATATTAAAGAAAGAAGAAGAGGTTGAGAAGCTTGAAGAAGAAGTTGTCACATTGAGAAGTAAAATCGTCAAGCTCAAAAAGAATGTTGAAGAGACATAAACATCCACATCAGTTACAGAGAATGAAGAGAATCACTCTAGGTTGCTAGAAAAGAGGAATGAAGAAAAAAAAAAGAGTTATGCAGAAGTACTCAAAGGAAGGAATCATGCTCGACCATAATCTAAGAAAACTATTGAAGATACATCTTCAAGAAGACCATCTGTGTTCAAGCCACAAAGAAGCTTCAATCATGATCATGATCAGTCAAGGCATAAATTCAGAAGGACTACACCACAAAGAAGATCATTCACTCCTAGGTATGCAAATTTATTTTATGGTTGTTGTTTTTATTGTACTAATTGTGGACATAAGGTTGCAGATTGCAGGGATTATAAAAGAAATGTTCAAGCAAGAATTGTCTATGTGTCTGCACGTAACATTGAGTGTTAAAAATGTCATAACTATGGACACATAGCCAGTGATTGTAGAAGCATGATAGATACTTCCATGAAAGAAAACACTGATATCAGATATAAGAAATTATGGATAAGAAAACATGAATAACGGGTGAACAAAGAGTAGGTACCAAAGATCGCAAGATTGGCAATAAAACGAGATGAAGAAAATTCTATAGAGAAAAATAAAGATGTCAGATACATAAAGGTTTTGAAAAACATTGAAAGAAAGGAATGATAGGTAAATAAGTAACAGGTTCAAGAGATTGTTGTTCGACAACACAGGTATTCCAACACAGAACGAACACCTTCAGTAACCACTCACATAACCAGATCAAAGATCAACACACCGATGTTTTCACGTGGTAAAACCCCTACGGGGAAACATCCACGGCCCCAGCCAACGCGGCCAC
>ML792164.1:817341-831325 GCA_009831015.1 Picea engelmannii | reverse complement strand
CTTGGAGCAAGAAGTGTGTGGGGAACGAAGGACAGTTGGAAGGGACCTTACGACATCAAGGCCATGGTTGTAATCTCTCTTTCACATTTAATATGATACAGTAATATGATTCTTTCCCATAAAGATATTTTCACTTTATTGTGTAATTCCTTGATCACACATAAATTAACCATTGAATATATTCTGCTTTCTTCACTTTGGTTGGTTTGTGTTGTTTTGGTCTTGGCTGCACGAGAGCACTGGAGCAAAGCAGGAGCAACAAAGACCATAGGAAGCGATAATAAGGTATGTTATTTGTTCTTGCCTCCTATTTAATTCAATGGTCAAAAATCTAGGGAAAGAGTCATGCTCTGTCTTGCTTTGTTCTAGATCCAGGTGGATCTAGGGAGATCGGTTAGTGTCCGCACCTATGGATTTATCCAATAACAACCTGACAGATGTGCCACACATTTCACACAAGCTCTCAACTCTCACCACTTCGAAAATGTTGCAGTTGAAAGAGATTCCTCTCAACCCCTAAGCTCTCGATACGTGATAGCTCTGCAGGGTTCTGATCCAATGGTTCTTCCATGCCTGGATTCAACAATTCAGATCTCCTTGCTACTCGGTTGTTCGTGCGATCAAAGAAATTGGTCTACCCTCCGAACTTATGAACCTCGAGTTTGAGAACTGATCCAACGTTCTTCCTAAAATGATAAACGACCCTCGTTGATTCTTGAACCCAAAAGGATGAGTTCGTCCAACCTCTATCCACCTTGTAGCTTATCTAGATCCTATTGTCCTTGCAACTTCGCGAGTTCTCCACAGAGAATTCTGAATGTTCACTTCCTTGAAAACTTCTGCGTAATTGAACCAATGTTCCCTATCTGAACTTGGCTTTTGTGAAGCGACCTCGCTCCATCTTCCCCTGAACACTTCAAAGACGCTTACCCTTCTAAGATTTAACTTGTAAACTCGAGTCTCTAAAAGGACTCCTGCACGCACTCCTTGTGGAAATATTTCAAATACTCTTGGGTATTTGATCTTTTGACTCTGTGCAGTTTCTGCAACAACGGTCCTTCACCTTCAACCTTAGTCGATAATTTATAAGGTCTCTACCAGCCTGCACACACCTTGCACGGCTTCTATGCTTCACTTGCACTTCTGTTGGAATGAGAACAATAGTATCTCTCCTAAGCTTTCAGAGATAAACTCTGAACCTTGTCAACGCACACCTTGCGGACATTTTCACTGCACTCCTTGCAGGAACTCTCACTCAGGAAGAGAAACAATTGAACTCATTCTCTTTCTCTCTCTCTCTCTCAGACTTCAATGATTCAACATGAAATCATACATACATAGCATAGCCTCATAACAAATTCATAACAGAGAGAATCAAACGACTATAAGAACACCACTCAACATGTATGCATAGAAAGAATCATAACACCATGAATCTGATTCAAAGCTTCTTATATTAATTCAAGTTCCTGTACATGGGTTCTCCTCTACAACTCTCTGCTACAGCTCTATGCTTTTTTTTCTAATGATACAATAACAACTTACTATGATACAAGGGCGAGGGTGTCTATATCCATTCTCCCTCCTACACTCTAATTGTCTAATCTATGAATTCAAATCTACCTAGTTTCATTAACTGGGATTAAATGCCTTTTACATTGACAGATGAGAGAAAATCGCTCAAGATCTGTTTACAACATGCAAGTACGTTCCCTTAATTACTACATTAACATATGTTCATTAATTTTTCAAAAACATTTCAAAATGTGCAAAATGTGTGTTGCGCTCCTCCAGCTGTCTTCTGCCTTCATGCTCACTTGGCTGGCTACTTACGATGCTCCTACATCATAATCCCTCGCTTGAAATTTTTCATGAACTCCTGTTCATGAGCTCTTACACGGTCTGTCCATGCTTCTGAATTTCTACTTCATCCTCCCAACTGACATCTTCAACTGGATGTCCCTTCCACTTGACCAAGTATTCGAAATACTCTTTTCTCCTAATCTTCCTGCTGACTCTCTTGTCAATTATACTTTCCATCTGTGGATTTTTAGCTACAGGAATTTCTTTGGTCCACAGAAATTTTGTTTGTTCATTCTCTGCTCCTGCTTCTTTAGTTTTGTAAGGGTACAAATCTGAGATGTTGAATATCAGTGAAATTCCGATCCCATCGGGTAATTCAATCTCATATGCATTTGCCCCAAATTTCTTTACGACCTTGCATGGTCCAATCTTTTTCATCTTCAGCTTCTTATATGTTCCTCTTGGGAACCTCTCCTTCCTCATATGTGCAAGAGTCAGATCACTAACTTCAAATTGAAGCTCTTGCCTGCGTTGATCTGCTCTGCGCTTGTACTCTTGACTCGAATTCTGCAATCATTCCTTAACTTGGTTGTGAAGCTCCTTCATTGCTTCTACAAAATCCTCTGCACTAGCACTTTTGATTTCATTCTGTTCCGAATCTTTCAATTTAGAAACTCCTCTTAGCTGCATTCCATATACAATTTGGAATGGACTCCGCTGTATGCTTATGTTAAGTGAATCATTGTAAGAAAACTCCACCTATGGAAGAATGTGATCCCACTGACTGTGGTGTTCAGTCACTAGGATCCTTAGCAAATCTCGCAAGCTTTTTTTTACAACTTATGTCTGCCCATATGTCTGAGGATGATAAGCTGAGCTAAAAGACAAACTTGTCCCCAACTTCTTCCATAAAGTCCTCCAGAAATGTCCCACAAACTTGGTATCTCGATCTGAAACTATACTCCTTGGCAAGCTGTGAAGTCTGATGACTTCTTTGAAAAATAGGTTCGTAATATGAGTTGCGTCGTTGGTTTTCTGGCATGGTATGAAATGTGCCATCTTTGAAAATCTGTATACCACCACAAAGATTGAATCACATCCTATTTTTTTCCTTGGTAGCCCCAATATAAAATCCATGCTCACTACATCCCACGGCCTTTCTAGTATGGGTAATGGTTGGTATAATCCTGTGTTTTTCCTTTTCCCTTTTGTGTGCTGAAAAATTCTACATCTGTCCACAAATCTCTTAACATATGTTCTCATCCCTAGCCAAAAATATGTGCCATTCAACTTTGAGAACATTTTGTCATGAACGAAATGTCCAACCAACCCTCCATTGTGTTTTTCTTTCAGCAGATTCTCCCTCATGGAGCATTTTGGAATACATAACTGATTGCCCCTGAATAATAATCCATCCTGGATCATATATTTGGTCCACTGGCTTTTTTCCCTGAGAATTGGATTCTCAGATGCTTCATACGCTTCCTTAAAATTTGGATCATCTCTGTACATTTCTTTGAGGTTATCAAAACCCAAACTTTTGACTCTAAATTCCTGCATAAGCAAACATTTCCTGCTCAAAGAATCAACAACTTTATTAGCAGTTCCAGAAATATGCTTAATCACAAAAGTAAAATTCTGGATGACTTCAACCCATTTAACATGTTTTTGGTTCAACTTCTCATGTTGAGTCACGGATTGCAAAGCATGATTATCACTGTACAAAACAAACTCTTTAGGAACCAAATAATGTCTCCATTTCTTCGGCGCTTGTATGACCACATAGAATTCTTTATCATATGTGGAGTACTTAACCTTCTCTTCATTCATTTTCTCACTGAAGTATGTGATCGGTCTGTCGTTTTGGCTCAAGACCGCTCCAATTGCAAATCCACTAGCGTCACACTTGACCTGGAATGTCTTGTTGAATTCTGGCAACACCAGAAATGGTTGCTCAGTAATATTTTTCTTCAGTAGGTCGAAACTCTTCTCTGCTTCCTCTGTCCAATGAAAAGATTTATGTCTTTTATTCACCGTATCCATCATCGATGCACTAATCCCACTGAAATTTCGAATGAATTTCTTGTAGAAACTAGCTAAACCATGGAAGCTTCGAACTTCAAACACACTTTTCGGTGATGGCCAATTCTTAATTGCATTTACCTTTTTCAGGTCCATTTTCAGCTCATTTGCAGAGATAACAAAACCCAAATAAATGAGTTTTGTCCTCATAAATGTTGATTTCTTCATATTTATCAGCAATTTCTCTTGCTGTAATATCCTCATTACTGCAACTAAATGCTTTAAGTGCTCTACTTCTGTCTTGCTGAAAATTAATATATCGTCAAGATATACAATGACGAATTTCCCGATGAACTCCTTCATGACTTCATTCATCAATCTCATGAAAGCATTGGGCGCATTTGTTAAGACAAATGGCATAACAAGCCATTCATACAGCCCCTCATTCATTTTGAATGGTGTCTTCCATTCATCACCTTCTCTCATACGAATTTGATGATATCTATTTTTCAAATCAATCTTTGAAAAAAACTTTGCTCCACTCAAACAATCCATCAAATCGTCCATCCTTGGCAATGGAAATTTGTATCTGATGGTAATATTGTTGATTTCCCTTGAGTCTGTACACATCTTCCAGCCTCCATCTTTCTTTGGGCTGAGCACTGTTGGAACAACGCATGGACTCAAGCTCTCTCTAACCAATCCTTTGTTCGTTAAGTCCTGGACCTGACTCTTGACTTCTTCATTCTCCTGCAACGTCAATCTGTACATTGCTTTGTTTGGTAAACTGGCTCTAGGTATAAGATCAATGTGATGACTTATACTCCTAATCGGTGGCAACGAACAAGGTAGTTCGTCCACTACTATATCAACGAACTCTTCTAGCAACTTCTGGATTTCCTCTGGTAAATTATCCACTCTTGTACTGGTCAAAACAATTCTAGGATTCCTGACCACAATAAATTGTGTGTCTTCCTTCTTTTTAACCTCCTTAAGAATTTCCTTCCCACTCATGAGAAGTACAGTGTTTCTCACCTCTGGGTTCACTTCTTTATCCTTAATTGGCAGCAACATGTGAGTTCTCCTATTCTTCTCCAGGGTGTATGTGTTCTTTCTCCCATCATGAATCACATTTCTGTCATATTTCCATGGTCTACCTGGCAATAGATGACAAACATCCATGGGAATGACATCACATAATATTTCATCCTTATATCCTCCTATTTTAAATTCAACTAAACATTGTTAATTGACATTTACCTGATGTCCTTTTTGTAGACACGAAACTCTGTATGGGCTTGGATGTACGATAGTCTCCAACTCCATATTTTCTACCATCTCTGTAGAAACGAGATTGTATGTGTTACCACTGTCCACTATGACTTTGCATACCCTGTCTTTTGTCTTACAAGTAGTCCGAAACAAACTGTTCCTTTGGGATGGGTTCTCTGCCTCCTTCTCTAGCTTCAAGAGAACTTTCCTCATTATCAAGGATCTTCCGCCCTCAGTATCTTCTACCTCAAAATTCCGTCCTTGTGCTTCGACAATGTGAGTTTCACCTCCTTCTTTCTTCCTATTTGGACATTCATAGGATTTATGTCTGTTTTTCCCACAGACAAATCATTTCACTTCACCACCTCTACCTCTTCCTCTTCCTCTAGCTCAAGGAAAATTATTTCTATCAACATACTGCCCTCTCTGTGAGCTTCCCCCTCTCTCAGTTTGGGTTTGAGGTTTCTTCCCCTCTTCTTTAGATTTATGAGTTCTGTCTTGGGCAATTGTTTTTCCTCTGGCTTGACTTCTGCCTTGGCCTCTTTGACCTTGCTTTCGGCTCAGCTTCTCTTCAGCTTTCAGAGCCATCTGATAAGCATCTTCCACATTATGAAGGGTCATCATGCTCATCTCATCTTGAATGTCATATCACAGACCATTCATATATATGGAAACCTTCTCATCATCGCTTTCTCGATGACCTGCTCTGATGTTTATCTTGTAGAACTCTTCAGTGTATTCTTTCACTGACATCAGCTTCTGTCTCAAATTATGCATTCTCCGAAACAGAGTAATTTGATAATCCTTGGGTATGAATTTGGCTTTCATCTTCGCAACCATTCTATCCAAGCTTTTGATTTTCTGCTTGCCCTTGCAATGTCTGTCAGCCTGCAATTCATCCCACCATAGTGTTGCATGCCCTTTAAGTCTAGTGACGACATGTTTGAATTTCTTGTCTTCCTCGACATCCTCATAGTCAAAGTACTTATCCAGAGCTCTAATCTAGTCTAGAATCTCTTCAACATCCAGGTTTCCTTCATATACTGGAATTTCCATTTTTGCTCTGGCACCTATCCTTGCAACAACCTTGAATAGGCGTTCATCTGCAGCATATTCGACTGCAACTTCCTCTCCTTCGTGTCCAGCCTCATTTTCACTTTCAGCCTCGTTGATATCTCCAACATCGACTGTGTGCCTCTATGTTGTCTCCATGGCATCAGGCCTGGCACGTAGTTCGTGCATTTCTCTTTCCACTGCTGGATCAGGCATTGGCATTGGCTTATCTCTTCTTCTCGGGAGCATGGCTGTGAAATTTTCTCTCTTCTCTCTACTACAGAAAGCAAATAAACTTGTTCTGTGCTCTGATACCACTTAATGCAGACCCCAGAACCCTCGGGCCGAGATCCGCTCAGGATTGTTCCAAATTCCCTTGGACCGAAGCAGCTCCTTTGTTTTCACTGGAATGTATAGCGAATCCATGGGTCCTTTGTAAAACTCACCTTATGTATATTAACAACAGGAGAGAGACTTACACTCCTATACGACCATGATCTGGTCTTTACACAGAAGTCTCTTGCAACTCGGAAGTTCGCGAGTCGAAGACCCTCAGCTTCTCTTTTTCCAAACTCTGATGCCCGAGATCACGATACCGATATAGCTCCTTCTTCGTTAGTGCCCTTCATGCATGACCGTCAGCTAGGGCTAAGCACTAGCACCTCTCGCAACACGTGACCTCGTGAGTTGGAGTGTTGAACCTTGGCGATCTCCCCTTGCGAAACTCCGAGAGGCGATGGTTGACTTCCCTTTGAATACTTCTCGTAACTCATGAGTTGAAGCATTGAGCTCTCGTTCTCTTCTTCTATGAAACCCCGTGATGCGATAGTCAACGATGGTTTGACTTCCTTTTCGCACTTTTCACAACTCGCAATCTCGTGAGTTGGAGTGTAGAGCCTTTGTGCTCCCCTTTTTCCAAATCTCGAGATGCGATAGGGAAATTATGGGTTTACCCCTCGATGCGCGAATACACGCTACCTGTCACCCTTGCAATCCCCACCTGACAGATGTGCCACGCATTTCACACGAGCTCTTAGCTCTCACCACTTTCCAACTTCTGCAGTTGAAAGTGATTCCTCTCAACCCCCGAGCTCTCGATACGTGATAGCTCTGCGGGGTTCTGATCCAATGGTGCTTACGTACTTGGATTCAATGATTCAGATCTCCTTGCTACTCGGTTGTTTGCGTGATCAAAGAAATTGGTCCGCCCTCCAAACTTATGAACCCCGAGTTCGAGAACTGATCCAACGATCTTCCCGACCACGATCAATGTCCCTTGTTGATTCTTGAAACCAAAAGGATGAGTTCGTCCAACCTCTATCCACCTTGTAGCTTATCCAGATCCTATGGTCCTCACAACTTCGCGAGTTCTCCATGGAGAATTCCGACCGTTCACTTTCTTGAAAACTTCTGTGTAATTTAACCAATGTTCTCTATCTGAACTTGGCTTCTGTGAAGCGACCTCGCTCTGTCTTGCCCTGAAAACTTCAAATACGCTTACCCTTCTGATCTTTAACTTGTAAACTCGAGTCTCTAAAAGGACTCTTGCACGCACTCCTTGCAGAAATATTTCAAATACTCTTGGGTATTTGATCTTTCGACTCTGTGCACTTTCTGCAACAGCAGTCCTTCACCTTCAACCTTAGTCGATAAGTTATAAGGTCTCGACCAGCCTGTGCACACCTTGCACGACTTCTATGCTTCACCTGCACTTGTGTTGGAATGAGAACAATGGTATCTCTCCTGAGCTTTGAGAGATAAACTTTGAACCTTGTCAACGCACACCTTGCGGACATTTTCACTGCACTCCTTGTAGGAACTCTCACTCTGGAAGAGAAACAATTGAACTCATTCTCTTTCTCTCTCTCTCTCTCTCTCTCAGACTTCAAACATTCAACATGAAATCATACATACACAACATATCCTCATAAGAAATGCATAACAAAGAGAATCAAACGACTATAAGCACACCATTCAATGTGTATGAACATAAAGCATCATAACACCATGAATCTGATTCAAAGCTTCTTATATTAATTCAAGTTCCTATACATGGGTTCTCCTCTACAAGTCTCTGTTACAGCTCTATGATTTTTTTTCTAATGATACAATAACAACTTACTATGATACAAGGGCGAGGGTGTCTATATCCGTTTTCCCTCCTACGCTCTAACTGTCTAATCTATGAATTCAAATCTACCTACTTTTATTAACTGGTCTTAAATGCCTTTTACATTGACAGATGAGAGAAAATCGCTCAAGATTTGTTTACAACATGCAAGTATGTTCCCTTAATTACTACATTAACATATGTTCATTACTTTTTCAAAAAAATTTCAAAATGTGCAAACTGTGTGTTGTGCTCCTCCAACTGTCTTCCGCCTTCATGCTCACTTGGCTGGATGCTTACAATGCTCCTGCATCACCTCGGTTCACTTTGCCCACATATAAGGATTTTATGAGATACACCACCATTCATTGGCAGGATAACTACCCCCGTACAATGATCTAAAAGAGCCTATGCCATCTCACCAATGATGGAAATGGTATCTTCTTCCATGAACTTTGACCCCAATTGTGTATACCTTTGTGGATCCAATGTGTCGTCAAGTGAGTGGATTACTAGGCTAGACAATATTGGTTGGTCCTCTAGCGAATCCTCGGAGTATTCCAAAACTTCTTCCTCATGGGACACCATTCATTCAACCTCCTTTACCTCCAATGTCCCCCACTATCGTAGGTACCACCTACATAAACCCTACTGACAGACTATGGAAACCCTCCATCTTGTGTTCATGAACTCCTAATTCATAGTGTTATAAACCCCAATTCTTATCTAGTACTTTGTAAGACAATAAATCAAAATCATGATTAAGAGGTAGAGATTCATATTGTACCAAGTCTAGTATACCTATTAGTGTGAAGGGATGTTAAATATTATTATTCCAAATTCATATAACTAGGGAAAGCCTAGATTTTTATATATCCAATTGTGCAATTAATTTAGTAGTACATGTAGATAACGTGTGTCCAAATTTAAAGTTATGAATGATATACATTAAATGTAATTGAAAATTAAGTGTGAAATGGAGGTTTGTAAAGTGAAAAAACATGTTCTAAAAATACTAATATTGGATTCCATAAATGCAAAATTAGATACATAAAGCGCCAATATCAATATTGAAAAGTGCAAAATCAGATTTTGAAAAGTGCCAATATCGGCTTCCAAAAATGCAAAATCCAATTCCAAAAGTGCCAATATTGGATTCAAAATCTGCAAAAATCAAGTTTCAAAAGTGTCAATATAGAACGAAAAATGCAATTTTGGAACCCGATATAGGTACTTTTGGAATTAATGTTTGCACTTTAAAAACCCCAATTTTGAACTTTAGAAATGATGTTTTTGGTTTATCTTCAAAGAGACTTGTGTCAGACATTTGGCTTAGGTTGATGGAAAATTGGTATGGATTGTTGGCTGTCATTGATGTCAATGATTAAAGATTGATATTGTAGATTTATGTCAACCCTTAGTGATTGATGTCAACCCTTGGAGAAAGTCCGGTAGCGAATTCTGGTAGCTCAAATAGGAATCATGCTCAACCAGAATCTAAGAAAACTATTGAAGATACATCTTCAAGAAGACCATCTATGTTCAATCCACAAAGAAGCTTCAATCGTGATCAGTTAAGGCAGAAATTTAGAAGGACTACACCACAAAGAAGATCATTCACTCCCAGGTATGTAAATTTATTTTATGGTCGTTGTTTTTATTGTACTAATTTTGGACATAAGGTTGCAGATTGCAAGGATTATAAAAGAAATGTTCAAGCAAGAATTGCCTATGTGTCTTCACATAACATTGAGTGTTAAAAATGTCATAACTATGGACACATAGCCAATGATTGTAGAAGCATGATCAATACTTCCATGAAAGAGAACATTGATATCAAATATAAGAAAGTGTGGATAAGAAAACATGAAGAACGGGTGAACAAAGACTAGGTACCAAAGATCGCAAGATTTTCAATAAAACGAGATGAAGAAAATTCTATAGAGAAAAATAAAGATGTCAGATACAGAAAGGTTTTGAAAATAACTGAAAGAAATGAAGGACAGGTAAATAAGGAACAAGTTTAAGAGATTGTACTTTCAAGAATTGTAGTGAAAGATAAATCCACATACAGAAAGAAATAAGTCAAAGCTCGGAGAGATAATGAATCTACCAATAAAAATGATGATGAGTCTACCATTGAAGATGATGATGAATACACATCAGAGAAGGAATTGTTCTGAGCCATTCGTCTTAGAGACTCCTAGGTAATATGAATATTAGACAAGGGGAATCTATGCGATATTTGTGACAGACCAAAGAACCATCATTCGAGCAACTTGCAGAGTTTGAAAAGACATATTCAGAGCAGTCAATTTGCAAAAGTACAGTTTGATAGATTAATCAAGACTTCATGATAGTATAGTGATAAATGGGTCAGCATTATGAACAGTTGCGCAAGTAGAGGCTTGGACAATATGGACAGAGATGGATTCATAAGAACACTTAGCAGGTTTGGACATATATATGACAGTGGACGAGAGCATGGATTCCTAGATTGGTTCAGAGACAACGAAACATTATCATAATGGATGATAATTACACAGGAAATGGCTCGAACAATGCTAATGGTTTCCAAATTAACAGATATTTTTTGGACACATGCAGTGCATACAGTAGTTCACATTCAAAACAGAGTAATGCTTAGAAACAACAATAAAAAAACTCCCTACAAACTATGGAAAGGAAGCGCAGACAACAACCTCTACATCAAGGTAACTTAAGGTAGTATTTTATTAATTGAAATTTATGTTGAAGATGTTGTTTTGGAAGTACTAATGACAGGTTAAGCCCGAGATTTGCAAAGGATATGTAGAATGAATTTGAAATGTCATTACTTGCAGAACTATCCTTCTTTTTGGGTCTTCAGATATGTCAAAGCAGCCAAGGAATTTTTATTTCTCAAACTAAGTATATCAGAGAAATGCTAAAGAGGTTCGGAATGGAAGATTGCAAACTAGTTACCACTACTATGAAAACCAGTTGCAAGTTGAGCAAAGATGATGATTCAAAGTCTACAGACTAAAGGAAATACAAGTCAATGATTGGTAGCTTACTATATGTGAAAACATCCAGACCAGATGTAATGCAGGCAGTTCGACATGTGTCACAATTTCAAGCAGCACCAAAGGAATCACTTGTATTAGCAGTGAAGAGGATTTTCAGATATCTCAAAGGAACATAAGAGTTTGGATTATGGTATCCAAAAGGAAAGGATCTATCACTTATTTCCTACACGGATGCAGATTGGGCAGGTTGCATTGATGGCCGACGAAGCACCAATGGAACAACGTTCTACTTGGGTGAGTGTTTAGTATCATGGTTAAGAAAGAAATAATCATCAGTATCCTTATCTACAGGCGAGGTAGAGTATATTGCAGTAGAAACATGTTGTACACAGGTTTTATGGATGAAGAAAACTCTGACAGATATATAGGTTCAGTATGATGAGCTCATTCCAATCTATTGTGATAATACACGTGCCATCAGTATCTCAAAGAACCCGGTGATGCACTCTAAGATGAAGCACATTCCAATCAAGTATCACTTTCTACAGGAACAGGTTGCAGAGAATAACATCAGAGTTGAATATGTGGGCACAAAAGAACAAGTGGTAGACATCTTTACAAAACCGCTTCCATGGGAAGCCTTTGAGTATCTTCACCAGAAACTAGGAGTAATTTCTACGCCAAAATGAATGCTTTTGAATGCTTATCTTATATGTCTTAGATGTACACGAGGAAGCACCATAAATAGGAAAATTCAGGTTGGGAGATTAGTTTCAGGAAGAGTTTTGTTAGGGCGAGCAACCTCAGATGGAAATATACCTTTGCCATTGATGACAAAGGGGGGGAGATTTATCAGATGCAAAGGTAAGTGCTTGGAGAGAGAGCATAGAGGCATGTTTCCAAGGAGAGCGATTGTCACAAGGGAAGAACGAGCGAGATGACTTCAGAGTGATACCCTTTTTCAAAGGGGGAGATATTATTCATATGAAGGGAGAGAGAGTAATCAGAGGCTTATAAACAAAAAGAAAAATGAAAGACATGTAGACAGGGGGAGAAACCCCAAGGAGAGTTCAGTTAGGGGGAGCAGCCCCAAAGGGAGATACCCTTTGCCATTGATTTCAGAGGGGTAAAGATAGAAACATTGATGAGGACTATAAGCATGAATGTTATCATGACTAAGTGTTTCCATCAATGTTGGTGTTGTCATCAATGCGAAAGGGGGAGATTGTTAGACATTTGGCTTAGATTGATGGACAGTTGATATGGATTGTTGGTTGTCATTGATGTCAACCATTGGAGATTGATATTGTATATTGATCTCAACCCTAATTGATTGATGTCAACCCATGGAGAAAGTCTGGTAACGAATTCTGGTATCTCAAAGGTTTGGGTAATGGACTCATTGATGGTACAGGTTGATGTACAAGTTGGTACATGGTTGATGCACTTGTTTATGGTACAGGTTGATTACAGGTTGTTTGGTACAGGTTGATGCATGGTTGATGCACTTGTTTATGGTCCAGTTTGATTACAGGTTGATGCATGGTTCAAGTTATTGATACAGGTTGTTTGGTGCAGGTTGATTGGTACAGGTTTACAACAGTATATCTCACAGTGATAGTGTGACAGTGGTTCCATCATTCTACTTTTATTCCATGGCGGTTGGACGGGGCAAGGATAGGTGGTTGTAGCCACCTTCTGATTGTAGCCAGAGAACATAGGGGGTTGTAGCCTCCTTATGCTTGTAGCCAGAGAATTGGGGAGTTGGAGTTTCTCTCAGGTTGTAACCTGAGAAACTAGGGGGTTGGAGCCTTCTTCTAGTTGCAGCTGAAAAACAAAAGAAGTTGGTGCTTCCAATGAATGTAATTCTTAAAGACATATAAGAAAAAACATTTTTTGGTTTTCTCCCGCTTTGGGTTTCCACGTAAAACACTGGTGTACTGTTTATGTGTGTGATTGCTCATTTGTTCATTGTTTATTTACTCTGCAACTATTTTTTTTTTAAATAAAAAAGGGGGGAGATCCTGCTATCATATATTATCAAAAATTTGTAACAGAGTTTACATGGTCAACAGTCTAAAACGTCCAAAATGCTGCCGGAGACCGGAAACCAGCATAGAGACAAGGCAAAACACCTATTATCCATTGGCACCTGTTCTGCCCGAAGGAAACCAGAACAGGTGCCAGAAGTCTAGGGGAGTATAAAAATAGTAACATAAAACTTAAACCATAAAACATGAAAACCCTATGAAATTGATGACCTGTCGCCTTCGTTGGTCTTCCACGTGGAGCCAACCGGGATGGCGAATGACTGAGAGCAGAGTGGACACCTGCGCTGTGTAGGAACGCCGGAGTGGGCATCGAACAGGACATCAAGGCGCTGTCCCATTATGAGTGCTCGGTGCTCCAAGTCAGCCATGTGGCCTCGGAGCTCGAACACCAATGACAAGTGTTCTTCTCGTGAAAGAAAACCGTGCATGTCACCACCTTCGAACTCGTCCTCCTGGCCGCCGCGTCGGTTCTCCATTTGCTTCCCGAGCAGGTCACCACCGTCGAACTTGTTCGCCTGCCGGCCGCTTCTGTTCTCCAAATGCTTCCCGTCACCCTGCGCGTCTTCAGCAGCAAACGGCGTATCCATGCTCTGCCAAGGAGTCTCCTCCTCAATGATGCAACCAGGCAAGTCGTCAATCAATCTGGAGGTGTGACGTTCATCCCC
>ML792164.1:804577-817291 GCA_009831015.1 Picea engelmannii | reverse complement strand
ACTCCTTTATCCTTTTCCTTTCTTAAGTCAACTTAAAAATATAACTTTTAACTTCTTGACTTCCCCCCCTCAGTGTGAGACTATGACCTAGTGGGGGTGCCCAGGCCACTGAGTCTCCTCATCACCTCTCTAAGAGGTGGGGGGCATTACAGAAGTGTATCGGGCTACTGGAGAAAATGTCTCCTCATAGTCAATTCCCTCCACCTATCAGAATCCCCTGGCTACAAATCTTTCTTTGTATTTCTCGACACTTTCATTAGTTGCATGTTTGATCTTATAGATCCACTTGGAAGTTACTACAGACTTCCCTTCTGGTCTCGAAACAATATCCCACACATCATTCTTCAATATGGGTTGCTATTATTTTTCCATGGCATCTTGCCATACCTGTTGACTTGTCGCTTCTCCATGACAAGAAGGCTCTGAATCAATGATGTGGCTCATGAATGAAAAGTAGATTGAAAATATATTTGGTCTCTTTCTCTCTCAGAATGTTCCTCGAGGAGTTGCATGTCCCTCTGCCTCATGTAGAGTTTGTCAAGCCTAAGCAGGCCTTTTATGGCCTACTGCAATGTCTCTGGGAACATCAACTGGAGAAACATGATCAACTAGAGAAACATGATCAATTGGAGCAATAGGATCAACTGGAGCAACATGATCAACCGGATCAATAACTGTCTCCCTCTGAATTGCTTAAGGGGGAGAAGGTATTGTCTCGTTGTCAATCTGCATCTGAGATTCTTTGTATCTTTGAAAGACTATATCTTCTTCAAAAATAACATCTCTTCTCATCTCAATCTATCTCTGACTAGGGATGTATATTCGGTAATCCTTTTAAGATTCACTATATCCCACAAATGTATCATTTCTTCGAGAGGGTTCTAGCTTGGATCTCTTTTCTTTGGGTACATGAAGATATACTTGGACACCCAAATATCATGAAGTGTCCTACCTTAGGCTTCACTCTAGTGAAGGCTTCTTCGAGAGTCATGTTCTTCAAAATATGGTGAGGACTCTTGTTCTAACCATATACTTATTTCATGGATGATTCTTCCCATAGAACCATAGGTATATGTTGATCATGTATCATTGCTTTGGTTTCTTCAATGATGGTTTTGTTCTTCCTCCTTCTCAAATAGTTTTGACTCCCTCTGAGTCAAGTGACTCCCTCTGAAGTCTGAAGGATAAGCATCTTCCTTTGTTGTTAACTTTCCTGGAACAAGAAAAAAATGAAAGGAAACAAGATACAAATATCTCCTAGAGGAGAATAATGAGTACATCTCTAGAATCAGAACAATTTAAGGATTGTTGTCACATCTACAACTCCTACTTGTAATGTAGAAAACTTAGAAATGTAGGTTAGAGGCATGATAATCAAAAAAATCAAACATGGAGTCTTCACTTCCAGTGTGTTGTTCCTTTGAATGCACTGAGATCCCTCTAGATCCATGATTTCAGCAAAGGTTCCTTCCTCTTGCAAGTTCCCTCATGACAATGATACAAATAATATATACAAGTGCATACCTGAGAATGTTGATAAGATTTCTCCAATGGCACCTAGTTGATCTATGATCTCTGACATCTTCATGAAGAAGATAGCAATGGTGTCACCTTTTGTCATCTTGATATTTTGAAGTTGACCCTTCAATGTAAGAGCTTGAGTAGATGATTATCTTCCTTGCCTTGACGTTATCTTCCTTCCTTTCTTCCTTCTCTTCATCGGTAGTTGTCTCTGGTAAATATTTTTATATCACCCACAATAGATCTTCCTCTTCAAGAGTGATCTGGAGTCTTGACTTCCAAGAACTAAAGTTTCTTGATCCATCAAGCCTATCTTCCACCAAGGTTCTTTTCATCATATTTTCAGATTCTTCACAAACCCTTGTCAACTGGGATAGAAAACCTAATGTTTAGGCTACGCTAGCAAACTTAGGTTTTGTGGGCTTATGACTGCCAACAATAAGCCTTGAAATTCATAAGAACACTGGTGAGATGAAAAGCTCCTTCAATGAGCTACAAAAACCCTAAATCTGAAATTTCTACAGAAAATTGTGAAACCCTAGAAACCCTAGGGCCAAAAATCCAAAATTATTGTAATTGTAATCTGAGAGTTGTTGGAGGTTCACTAAGGGAGGTCGTACACCCTTATGTAATTATTAGCCCCAACATTTCAATTTTAAGTGCTGGAACACCCAAGAAGGAGAGGGTCGTGCGAATTTGCAGAAACCCTAGAAGGTAGTACATAATTGTAGAAGATAGAGGACGATTGCTTTAATGCTTGTACAATGGGTTCTTCAAGACCTATTCTCTGATACCATGTTTAATTTTCACTATGCTTGGCTCAAACATGAGTTTTATTTCATTTTAGTCATGTACTTGAACCATAAACAAATGAAACTACACCATTTACTATTGCTGCAATAACCAACATCACAAGAAGAAATACCATGCACAAGAACACAAGAAATATAATGGGAAAACCCTTCTCAACAAGGGAGAAAAACCCAACAATCCTTTGTTATATTCTCAAGAGAAGATCCCCCAACCATGAAACCCTAATGCACACAAGAGGGTGCTCTACTACCTTGAAACGTGTGCCCAAGAGAGGTGCGCACTTCAACCCTAAAAGTGTACTTGCTGAAATTCTGAAATGACAAGTGACTTGTGTGTTTCCTCAATGGTGAAATCACCTTTACTTATACTAGACTAGACAAACCAAAAGTGGTGTATGTTGGCACAACAGAGCTAACCTCAATAACTCAAAAAATAATTAATTATTAAAATAAACATTAATTAGCTTTCACATATGGTGGAGTCGACCAGTACCCTTTACATCACAATTAGGGTTACAGGTAAATCTTACTCTCATACAATATAACAAGAGATCTCATGCATCCACTAGTGCTCATCCACTAGGGGCATGCCCACCTATGCTCAACCATAGGGACATCCTACTCAACAGATCTCTATTTCACTGAGTCCACAGGAGAATCATCTGGAGTACCATCTCAAGCCTGACTCAATTGAGTCCACAAGGCAGGAGACCACGCGTCATAACAACTCAGTCCAGAGTCTGACATACACCCATCACATGGGAACCTTCATCCCACACAGGGGCACACATCGTTTCATCTCAATCCAGAGAGGAACGACACACCCATCTCATGGGCATCCTCACCCCACACAGGGGCACACATCATCTCATCTTAGTCCAAAGAGGAATGACACACCCATCTCATGGGCACACCGAACTCATGGGCTCTCTCACAGGCCGACTCACTCAGTCTGTGTCCTGGAGGATGTCTCACGAAGCTGTAATCATCAACACTATAAACCCCAATTCCTATCTAGTACTTTGTAAGACAATAAATCAAAAGCATGCTTAAGAGGTAGAGATTCATATCGTACCAAGTCTAGTATACCTATTAGTGTGAAGGGATGTTAAATATTATTATTCCAATTTCATATAACTAGGGAAAACCTGGATTTTTATATATCCAATTGTGCAATTAATTTAGTAGTACTTGTAGATGACGTGTATCCAAATTTCAAGTTAAGAATGATATACATTAAACGTGATTGAAAATTAAGTGTGAAATTGGGGTTTGTAAAGTGAAAAAAATAGCTAATATTGGATTCCATAAATGCAAAATTAGATTCCTAAAGCGTCAATATAAATATTGAAAAGTGCAAAATCGAATTTTGAAAAGTGCCAATATCATCTTTCAAAAATGCAAAATCCAGTTCCAAAAGTGCCAATATCGAATTTTAAAAATGCAAAATCCAGTTTCAAAAGTGTCAACATAAAATAAAAAAATGCAATTTTGGAACCCGATATAAGTACTTTTAGAATTAAGTTTTACACTTTAGAAACCCCAAATTTAAACTTTAGAAAAGATATTTTTAATCTTTCTTCAAAAATACTTGGATTGGAATTAATCCAAATTTAATGAAATACAAATTAAAACTTAAATTATTCAAAATATATCTATGTATTTACAAAGATCACATGTCAAGAAACATTTCAATAGTTATAATATGCATATTCTCACATATACCTACTCATGTGTATAGGTGATACTTAGTAATCCACTTTTACTAATATTTCATTCTTACAATACTTCATTCGAAGTTATCCACTTTTCACTAACTTTTTCTTTTAGCTAATATGTGAGCCATATAAAACATAGAGGTTTTAACCATTGATAAATTTGTTAATTTTCAATTAATTTCAATTCATATAGCTAATATGTGAGCCATATAAAACATAGATGTTTTAACCATTGATAAATTTGTTAATTTCAATTCATATATACATATATAAGAATTTCATATTCATCGATAAAGGTGAAGATTTCAATTTCATGTTCAACTTTACTTTCGAATCTCTTTGAAAATAATCTTTTGCACAAACAGCAACGGCCCCACATAGAGGCAAGGGTTGCTGGGGCCACACGTCTAATCAGATTAATATCTCGATTGACTCTTCAATTTGACTTGCAAAGGAGGAGGCATAATGATGATAATTACATCTCTTTTAAAAAGGAGATTCCATCCCACGTGACTGTGTTTATCAAAGGTGAAGATTTCAATTTCATGTTCAGCTTTCGTATTTCTTTCAAATTAAATAGGAATTCTCTTTTCCGCAAAGAGGAACGGCCCCACGTAGGGGCAAGGGATTCGCGGTTCCAAACAGGGGCAAGGGCTGCGGAGGCTGCAAATTGCCCCCGCGAAGGGACAATTAGCAGGGCCCGAAGCGACGTGCAACACGCCCATTACGTGCGGTGGCTAGAAGCGACGTAAAGAGAGGCGCATAGATCTCTTTTGTAAAAGCAAGTTGATTGTTGGAAAAACATTGATATAAAATTCCAAAAGCAATAATTTATGTTTATATATATATTGGGTGTCCTTTTAAATAATATCATATTATTTCTAAGAATTCACGACCTCTTACGCATGGACATAGATTCAGATCATTGATAATATACCATTGTCATTAGTATTTTGGTCGGATGGTGATATGTTGACCCTCGCAAAATTAGGAAAAGTTCGACTATATAATGTAGTTGCCACAATGTTGATGGGAAAGAGGGTTAGCTTTTTTTTTATTAAAAGAGATCATGCCACAAGAGGGTTAGCTTTTTTTATTAAAAGGGATCATGCCACAATGTTGATGGGAAAGAGGGTTAGCTTTTTTTATTAAAAGAGATCATGCCACAATGTTGATGGGAAAGAGGGTTAGCTTTTTTTTTTTAAAAGAGATCATGCCACAATGTTGATGGGAAAGAGGGTTAGCTTTTTTTATTAAAAGAGATCATGCCACAAGAGGGTTAGCTTTTTTTATTAAAAGAGATCATGCCACAATGTTGATGGGAAAGAGGATTAGTTTTTTTATTAAAAGAGATCATGCAAGGTTGTTTTTTAAACCAAACTTAACTTGTTAAAATAAATTAGACTTTGTTACCATGTTTTTTTCCAAGAATTTTTTTTCTCAAATTTATATAAGTATAAATTCGTTTACAAAATAAGCTGCAGCAAGCAACTTTGTTACCATGTTAAAAGACTTTGTTACACACCTAATGTAAAAATGAAACAAGGATCACACATTTATATGTTACAACATTAATTTTTAGTTTTGATACTTTTGTCAGCATGCAACAAGGCTGTTATAACTCTTGAGATTCTTGTTATGATATATTTCTCTAATATGTTCAAGATGTATGAATTATTTCACCCGCTCTTATTTTACTTGTATATTTATATAATATAATGATAAGTCTACAATGACTACTTTGTCATATGGGCAACTTGGTAACTCTAACATATTCAATTAGTTTAGTTTATGTTAATTTCTTTTTGCAATTTTGATAATGTTGTTTAAAAGTGGAGTACTTTCGTGTTTTTTAAATGGAATTTTGGTAATGTTTTTTCGAAAGCATAAGCTTTTTTTTTTGTTCCATATTGTTTGCTTGCTTGCTCCGACAATTTATTTCATTTCTATTTTGTATTATTTTTAATATTCAAATAAACTCCATGGACTAGTTTGGTTGGGGTCTATGTAGGATCACTTTTTTTCCATGGCATTTTATTATTTTTTCTTCACCCTTTGAGATGGTTTGGTAGTTCTATGTGAATGAATGTTACTTGATATTTTTTTTTATTTATTATTTATATATTATAAGTCACACTTTAAGTAGATTTTTTTATTAGATTGTGTCTTAACCATTTTAATTAATATATATTGATTTGTTTTAATTTGAGAAAGTTGGTACATAGTTGGTATATTTGAGATGTTATTTATTTTAATGTTAATGTTATGTTGGGTGTTTTTTAAGTTTTAATTTGGGTATTTTGGTGGAATCAAAAATTTGATGGTATGCCAAAAAAAATGTTTCATGGCAACCTCTTTCCCTTTTGTTGTAACATTAGTGTATTCATGAGGAAGAAGTTGAGAAGATTAAAACAATGTTTTATGAAACTAGTTTTAATGTTCAATATTTGGCATGGAAACATAATGGAGCCATATTGTCAATTTTAGTCATGTTGTCATAGGTAAGTGGTGTTCATCTTGGATCTCTTTTGGATAATAGAATAGCATAAAAATTTACTTTGGGTAATAAATTGCAAGAAAATATTGATGTTCCTTTATTTTCCATCCAATCATTATTTGCTTCTTCATTTGCCAACTAATCATTGTTTTCTCCTTCTTTTGAAGATCAACACACTTGTGAATCCAATGAGCTAGCTAGAGTGATTAATTGCTTTTAACTTCATTCAAGATGTATTAAGATTGATTCCTGAACCTTTGTCACATGGCCTGCTTAATATTCCAACTAAATTATGCATTGTAATCAATATCAACGAATTTGCACATATACAAAAATAAAAAAGTACCTAAATTATTTCTATAAAAAATCCTTAGAAAAAAATATAAACACATTTATTCTATATAATCCTATAATATAACATTTTAATTATATTTATCTCTTACTATATTTTGTAGGAAATCATGCTTCACAAATTTCCCCTCTCTTTAAGAAATAACACTACTCTAACTTTGCATAACAACTCTCTTTTTAAATTTGTTTCCGTATGTATTTTAATTGAGGGAATTGTTTGGCACTATGCACCTCACATGAGTTAAATAACTATATATATTTATATGATTGACCTTATTGTTTTCTTAGCATACTATTTCATTGTCATTTATTAAAAAAAAACATTGTAACTTTTAGAATAAGAAACAAACTTATTTAAATATTCAATTTTATAGTTTTTATATGTACATGTACACTTAACATATTCAAATAGCATTATTTTTATACTTTATAATTTTTATATGTATATACATATTTAACATGATTTACTAATAGTGTAGTTTAAATATTTTATTTTTTGAATTTTTTTAGTTATATTTTTTTAATTATTTTTTCTCAAAATCTGAACAAAAATTTAGAGAAATTGTTGGAATTCTAAATATCAATTCTTGAGATTACACAATTTAGGTGTAATAGGGGTTTTCAGGGTTTTGAATCCATTTATGCATTCAAAAATGCAATTTAAGAAATGGAAATTTTCAATTTCAACGAAAATTACATATTTAGATTCTTGTGATGATTTTCAAAATCAAAATAAAAAAATAAAATGTCTAAACCTGTCCTTTATTAATATATTTCATAACTTTGAGTCTTCCCAAACTTGTGATTCCATGGAATTGTGATGTGCTCATGACATATGCAATTTTGGATCTATGTGCATGGACATTTAACATGACTCTTCCAAACCTTGTGATGTAGTGGAATTGTAGTGATCTAGGAGGATCTCAGTGGCCACCCACCTTTTCCAACTGGCTCAAAACAATTTTTTGGAAAGTTACTATTTTTAGCAGTTTTTCGAGTCCCAAACTTCAGGGGCCATTTTGAGGGCCCAAATGACGTTTTTTCACGATCGGGCACCTAATAAATAGCCAAAAGCTCTGATTGAACCCCATAAATGAAGCTCCTCATCAAGAACTTTCCAATGAGTTGTTGTGCGCCCTAAATGAAGATCATATGCAAAAGTTATGACCCCGTGAAGTTGATGTACTAACTTACCCCAATGGGGCCGACTTGACTTTTGGCACTTCATATCCTAGGGTTAGGTTTTTGGATGTCTAGGGTTTTGCAATTCATATTTATTGTGAGAAAGCATTCAAAGCCTCATTGGACTCATTTTCTTGCGAATGAGCGTAGTCGTCACATCTCTTCCTAGAGATAAGTTGCCACCATTCTTGCAAGCTTGTTTTCACTCTGCATTTTACATTTTTCAGCATATTTCTTATTGAATTGAATTCAAGTTTTACTATATCTATGTTATTGTTCACTGTGTCTCTGTGTTAGTATTATAAATATGTGGTTTCATTTCTTTCCACTCATAAATCCGGATAAGTGGTATCAAAGAGATCTACTCCTTGTCATTTTTTAATGCATGTCCCTTACGCATTCATGGTATAGAGAGTTGGGTCTTGAGCTTGTTTCCCTTGAGGAAAACTACTCTCGCACACCTAATAAGCCATCCAGGGTGGGCAAAAAGAAATACAATGGGACAAGCGATTCTTTCAAATTGTTTCCCGAGGAATCCCTTGAGCGATAAAGGAACGAGATGATGGACAACTTTGCACAAATTCTTCTACAAGTGATGCATCCCCATCAAGCGGAGGCGATGCCCCCTTCAAGGTACAAATCAATTTTGATATTCCTATATTTGAAGGTCAAATAGATGCAAATTTCGTAGATAAATGGTTAAACCTTCTATAAGGGTATTTTTATGTCCACAACTTTTTTGATAAAGAAAACATTACATTTGCGCTCCTCAAGGTCGTCCTCCGTGTCAAATATTGGTGGGATAATTTCTGTGAGCAAAAGGAAATAGAAAGATCCACATTATTTGAAGTTACACCCACTTGGGGTTCCTTCAGGGATGCTATTAAGGAACAATACTACCCTATTGAAAGTTATGACGACTTGTATACAAGATGAACCACACTACGGTAGGAAAGAGACCAAATAGTTCCAAAGTTCACCAATGTCTTCCATACTTTGCGCACCAAGATGGGTATCAAATATTTTGAGCATGATCTGGTGCTCAAGTACTGTGGTGGTATGCATAGATACATCTAGACATAAATGGATCTTTTGGACATCTCATCCTTGGGCACGACCTATCGATATTTCATCAAAATCGAGCAGAAGCTTAAACAAAAGATGCGATAGTTTGGGTCTGGGAACCCCTCACATCAGAAGTAGGGTAAGGGAAGCCCCAAACCATAGAACAAAGGACAGAGTAAAGATGGGAAACCTTGGGAAAACCAGTCCAAGACGCAAGAAAAGAAGGACAATGGGAGGACGAAGAAAGATAGTGAGAAGTGGTGCGACTTCCATAAGATCCCCTAGCATAACACTATTGATTGTCACTCAAAGAAGTCATTCATGGCTAAGTTAAAATCCTCTGAATCAAATGTGGGCTCCAACTCTTAGTCTGAACTAGAAAAGGGGAGATGGATCATTGACGCAGAACCCATTGACACCATTGTTACCACCAAGATCAAGTCCAGTGAACCTGATGAGCCAGAGGAAGGCGAGCACCTATTTCGTTCAGAGATGTGGGTGCAACGCACTCTGATACACTTCATCATTGATAGCGGTAACTAGAAGAACCTTGTAACACCCTATTTCCCCCAGTCTATAAAAATAACTATGCTAGCCAAGTATTGTGGCAAACTCAGAAATGTGAATGTGTGATGTGAATGGACCTTGTGAAAAAGGTCGATGAATGTGATTAATATTATGAATATATATTGCAGGACTGCTGAGAGGGGATATGCTGAAAAAGAGACCACGATGGCTGGAGAAAGGTGGTGGAAGGCACCTGGAATGGTGGCATTAACTTCCACTGAAATCGATACTGTATTTGGACTTCACTGGCCCGGAGAACCAAGAGCGACTCACTGGCCCCGAATTAAATGACTCGCCAGGTTGGTAGGTAAAGGGCTCATAATGAGTAATGAGGGATGCGGGTGAACCGCCCATATGTAGAGTCCTCAAACCTGACCACCGCGAGGAAGATCATGCCACACACAACCTCGCCGAAAGGAGAAAAGGCAGGAAGAGTGTGGGATCAGGGGCAGATGCGAGGGGAAGAGGAGAAGGAAGAGAACTCTGGAAAAATAGAGAGTGAGTGATAGCAGAGAAGAAGGAGAGTAACCTTCATTCTTGGTCACTGGCAAATAGAGACGCAGTCTTGCAGCATCGTGGTCTCAGCTCGGGGGTGGCTAGTGGTAAATCCATTGGGAGTTGCTGAGCCTATGGTTGGGTGGAAACGAGCACCCATTTCAGCAGTTGCAATCACATCTGGTGTTATTTCTGATAAGTGTTTTACATCTTGCATCTTGAAATTTATATGCTGACATGTATGCTCATAGTCTATGCAAATTTATGAATGGTTTGAGTAAAAGATTGTCTGTGTGGTGTTTTGATCAGAAATGGTGGTTGCATGCTTTTATTGGAAGGGCCATGTATGTCTTATGTTTATAGATAGATTTATATGTATATACACATATTGAATTAATTCAAACTTCAAGTCTGTTCTTGGGAAATCTATACCCTTATCCATCTCAGGTATTACCCTGGATAGATCTCCCCATAGAGACACCCTTCTTGGAAAGCTCACCAAGAACCTGGACAAGTATTTGAAGGCGCAAGTCTTAGTAACCCTGTACGAGGAAGAATGATCCTCTTGAAATCCCAAAATGACAGCGTAGGGATAAGTATCGATTGACAGACGAGATCCTGTCGGAAGATCTGTGGTCATTCACAACCGTTAGATTGGAGGAAGAAACGAGGGCGTTAAATGCCTTAACTCTTTTCCTTTATCTTCGTGAGTAGTGAAGAAAATGGGACCGTAGATCCCCAAGGTCCGTGGGAGTATCTGGACCATTGGTATCGGGGCTTCGGACTTTAGGATATCGGAAGTCCTGATGATGAGAGGTCAGGAAACTTCACAATGAAAGTCCCGAAATAGATCTGGATCATCCGATTAAGAGAGGCCACGTGTCACGAGATCACCCATCTTGGGGTTTCAGACTTCGGGATTTCGGAAGTCCTGATGACGAGAGGTTGGGAAACTTCACAATGAAAGTCCCGAAATAGATCTGGATCGTCCGTTTAAGGGAGGCCACATGTTGCGAGAACACCCATCTTGGGGTTTTGAACTTCGGGATTTTGGAAGTCTTGATGACGAGAGGTCAGGAAACTTCACGATGAAAGTCCCGAAATAGATCTGGATTGTCCAATTAAGGGAGGCTACGTGTCGCAGGATTTCCCATTTTGGGGATTCGGACTTTGAGATTTTGGAGGTCTCGAGGACAAGAGATCGGGACACTCCATTTTGGAAGTCCCTAAACAATCTGGACCGTCCATCTGTGGAGGACACGTGGCAGAGATCGAGAGTCCATCGGTATTTCGGATACTGGGGATTCGAGTTGATAGAGGATTTGTGTCACTAGGGGTCGCAAGTCGTGAAATCGTGAAATGACGAGGACCGTCCATTTGAGGGAGGACACATGGCAGCAATCCAGTAATTTGGAAAAATCCCGAAATGAAGAGTGCATCGGGATTTTGAAAATCGGTAATTCGGGAGTCCCGTTGACAAAAGTTCGGGCTCTCATATTCATAAATCCTAAAAGAAATAGGACGGAGGTCTTATGAGGAGTGGTCACCTGGATCAGGGCATAGCCAGGAGGGATAATGTGACAAAGGCCACGTCAGGAAATTGGAAATCAGGAATTCGGGAGTCCCGTTGACAAGAGGTCGGGCTCTCGTATTGATAAGTCCCGAAGGGAATAAGACTGCGGTCTTATGAGAAGTGGTCATACGGACCAAGTCATAGCCCATGGGGCTAATTGATGATCAAAGCCTCTTTGGCATTTCGGCATTTCGGGGTTTGCAGAGCCGGAAGAGTCAGCTCGCTTATATCATTGAGTCCCGAAATGCAAAAAGGCGCCTAGTTGTTTGGCCTATGATCATGATCAATGATCACATGGAGGTGGAAAAGGGGGAGAGCTAGCCTGTGCTAAGCCCCGTAAGATTTTGGGGATTCTTTCCCTCGAGAAAAGGCAAAACTTTTACTATGTCGTAGTGGGTGTTGGAGCCGCCCCTGTTTTTTCGCCTCACACAACTTTGAATATTCTGATGCTTGAGATAAAAAGTTGTTCTCTTTCCCTTTTCCTTCCAAAATCATAAAACTCCGAAAGAACTTTTTTTTCCTGAATAATAATGCTTTGTCACTTACGAAGGGCCGATTTTTCGCAAGTATGTTTGTCCTTAGGATTTTTCAAGTTTCGTGATCTCGCAAGATGGACACCTTATATCTTGAATTCACAAGTCCCGAGTCGCGAGAATGCGAACTCGGTTTTAATTTTCGTCCAAGGCAAAAATAGTATAATACCTTTAACCCTTGATTATGACATCGTCGGGGTTTTCGCGCCTCGGCATTTCTCGACCCTAAATTTTTGTTTTCTCAACCCCAAGAGCCAAGAACGCGATAATTGTTAAATAACCATAGTCAAGAACCGAGAGTAAACAACTAACCATAGTTAAACTTGATTCTCGGCACATCGCCTCTCGGCATTTTTCTTTCATAAGTTAAAACGTCCGAAACTCCGATTCACGAAATCGC
>ML792164.1:771488-798976 GCA_009831015.1 Picea engelmannii | reverse complement strand
GATTGTTGTTCGTTATGATATATGCTTTATGTTTACAACACTGGTTTTCACAGTAAAGACTTACTGCCACTAAGATTAATGATTCGAAGTTAAAATTGAGAGAGATTGTTAATAATTTACAATAACTGATTCACCCCCCCCCCGTCTCAGTTATTTCATACCTGTAACAAATTTGGTGATGAAATCCATTTTCACCACTTCCCAGTTCCACTCAGGAATGGGAAATGGTTGTAGAAACCCAGCTGGGTATCTATTCTCAGCCTTGACCTTTTGACACTCCATACATTTAGCAATGTACTCAACAATCTCCCTCTTCATGCCTAGCCAATAGTATTGACTCTTGATTGTTGCAACTATTTTCTGATATCTTGGGTGTCCAACATAAGGTACAACATGCATCTCTTTCAAAATCATACCCCTCAATTCATGAGAATTGGGAACATAAATTATTTTCCTATACAAGAGAATTCCATCATTTACCAACTCATAATCTTCAACTTTCTGCTTCATTTTACCTTGTTGTAATTTTGTTACCAACTCCCTGTACTGCAAAACTACTTTTGTAGCCTCATAAATTTATCTTTAAGATCAGTTTGATACATGCTAATGGTTTTAGCATGCAATTCATGCACTCTCCTGCTGAGTGCATCAACCTCTTTGTTCTCTTTTCCCTTGATGTGTTTGATATCAAAGTCATATTCATAGAGGAATTCCAACCATCTGCTCTGCTTTAATTTAAATTTGGATGATCAAACAAATATTTTAGACCATTATGGTCTATCCTCAGCTCAAACCTCTTTCCCATGAGGTAGTGCCTCCACTTCTTCAAGGCATGCACTATGGATTCCAACTCCAAATCGTGAGTGGCGTAGAGCCTTTCATGCTCTTTCAATTTTTTGGATTCAAAAAATATTACAAACTCATTCTGACTGAGGACTCCACCAAGTCCTTCTTTGCATGCATCTATGCAAACCATGAAATCTTCATTTGGATTAGGAATCCTCAGAATTGGAGAACTGGTTAACAACTGCTTCAACTGTTGGAAGCTCTTTTCGCATTTTGTTGTCCATTGAAACTTCACCCGCTTCCTTTGCAAGGAAGTAATTGGGTGAGAAATCCTTGAAAACCCTACAATGAATCTTCTGTAGTATCCATCTAGACCCATGAAGGATCTGAATTCTATCACATTCTTGGGTGTTGTCCACCCTTTAATAGCTTCAATATTTTCGGGGTCCACTGTTATCCCTTCTTCGGATATGATATGCCCCAAATAGTGAATTCAATTTTGATCAAATGAGCACTTGCTCAATTTGAAATACAACTGATTTTCTCTTAATACTTGTAACACCATCCTCGAGTGATTCTCATGCTCTTATTTTGACTTGGAATATACAAGGATTTCATCCAAAAATACAATGACAAACTTGCCTAAATATTCCCAGAAAACACCATTCATTAAGCACACGAAAATAGCTCGTGCATTTGATAACCCAAATGGAACCACTGTGAACTTGTAATGACCGTACATTATCCTAAAGGTGGTCTTGTTGATGTCTTCATCTCTGATCCTTACTTGATGGTATCCAGACCCGAGATCGATCTTGGAAAATATCCTTGCATCCTTTAACTGATCAAAGAGATCATCGATCCTTAGCCAAGGATACTTATTATTTATAGTAATTTTTTTCAATCGTCTAAAGTTGATGCACTGATCCAGGTGGATATCGGTGGCCACCCAACTATTTCATGGGCTCAAAAAATAATTTTCCATCTTGGCAGTTTTTTGGGTTCCAAACTTTCGAGGTCGCTTTGAGGCCCTAAACGACGTGTTTTGGGGATTTGGGGCCCATATTATTTCCGAAGGAACTAACCTGGGACAATTGAAAGTCATTCTTCTTGTTTATACCTTTCCAACGGTGTATGGAGCGCCCCAAAAAAAGATCGTATGCAAAAGTTACGCCCCCGAGAAGTTGACGTATCAACTACCCCCATTGGGGCCCACAAACCTTTTGGCTTTTCATCTTCCGGGGTTAGTGTTTTGGATTTTAACTATGTTAAAAATTCCTTTGGAGCCTCATTGTAACAATCATATTCTTGAAAATGTGAGTATCCATCACATCTCTTCTCAGAGACAAGCTGTCACCATTCTATCGAGTCTTTCACTCTGTATTTTTACAGTCTCTATACATTTATTTCATTAATAGAAATTGTGTATTACTGTGTTTCTCTATTTATGGAAATATTTATGTGTATTTCATTGTAGTATCTTTTCTTTCATTTCGTTCTCAAAAATAATATGGATTAGTGGTATCAGAGCAAGCTTCTCTTGATTGTTTTTCAGTGCATTTCCCTGATGAGGTCCGAGTATAGCAAGTTGGGTCTCGATCTTGTCTCTCTTGAGGACAATAGCTCTCACACGCCCAAGAAACCCTCCAACGGAGAAGAATATTCTATTCATATGTTTCTTGACCAAGCTCTCACACAACAAAGAGATGAAATGATGGATAATTTTTCCCACATCCTTCAATGCATGTCGATAGTAGCAGACGCATCTTCATCAAGTGGCCACTTTGGAGGCACCTCACCTTTCAAGGTACATGTTAATTTTTATATTCCTATATTTGAAGGTTAGATAAATGTGGATGCCCTAGACAAATGGTTAAACCTATTAGAAGGTTATTTATTTGTTCACAATTTTTCCGACAGAGAAAAGATCACCTTCGCACTCCTTAAAGATCTCTCCCATATCAAACATTGGTGGGAAACTTACTGGGAGAAAAGTTCCACAGAGGAGTCTAGAATATATGGGGTCGATACCACTTAAGATTTTTTTGTGGATGCGTTCAAGGAACAATATTACCCTATTGGAAACTATGAGGACCAGTATATGAGATGGACCACACTGTGACAATAGAGGGGCCAAGCAGTTCCAGAGTTCAGCTATACCTTCCATACCTTGCGCACTAAGCTGGGTATCAAAGAATATAAATGACATTTGGTTCTAAAATACTGTGGGGCTCTACACAGATACATCCAAACTGAAATGGATTTTTTGGACATCTCATCACTTGATTCTACTTATCGATATGTTGTTAAAATCGAGTAGAATTTTAAGCACCAGAACAAACGGAAGTTCGGGTTTGCAAATCCACAACAACCAAAGTATGATAAAGATGACCCTAACAAACAATCTCTTGAAAACTAGTCCAAGCCACAGGAAAAGAAGGGTCATGGAAAGATGAAGAAGGACATCATAAAATGGCGTGATTTCCACAAAATCCCCTGGCACAACACCGATGAATGTCGCTCAAAATAGTCATTGGTGGCTGAGATCAAAGACAAGGAGTCGAACCCTGATTCAGAATCTGATTCAGAAAATATTGATAGAAGACAGAACATCGACACAGAACCCACTATTATTGTTGCAACTGTAACAATTCAAATGGAAGAACCAATATATTCTGAAGAGGTGGAGTGCCTTTTTCATTCACAGATGTGGGTGAAGGGGACCCCACTGCATTGTATTGTTGATAGAGAAAGCCAGAAGAACCTCATCTCAACAGAGGTCGTCAAACAGTTGGGATTGTTGACAACACCACACCTGCAACCATACAACATTGGGTGGCTTTTCCAGGGATGAGATATTTGTGTCAACCAGCGGTGTCAATTTTCATATGACATCCATCCCTTCAAGGATGAGGTATTATGTGATGTTTGCCCACTAGATTTTTGTGATGTTATCTTGGGCCATCCATATATGTGGAAGCGCCATGTTTTTTATGAGTCTTGACCTCATAATGTCATTGTTACTTTGGGGGGTCATCTCTACAGAATACCAGAGGTAGTTCCAACTATTGTCCCACCTAAACAGTGTCCCAAGGTAGTAGCTCATACTACAAAATTCAACTTCCTCACAATCTGTTCAAAAGGTACACAAAAGGACACTGCAAACATTGCAACCTCGGTAAAAGCACCTTCTATCCATCAGAAGCATATCGACAAGATTGCAACAAAGGGAAATGATTCTTTCTTCACATAGTCATCTCATGTAACCAGACTGGTTAAAAAGGTCCAACCTTTCCAGCCACAGGCTCGTGACAGCCTTCAACAAGATAAGCAACACACCTTCTCCAGCAAGGCAAGCAGCTCAACAAGATTCAGATTCAACAAACGCTTCCCTCTCTCCCTCAGGAACTCAATGCAATGGAGACCATTTCTTCCTAAGGAGGGAGGATTGATATAGGTGGATATTGGTGGCCACCCACCTATTCCATAGGCTCGAAAAACAATTTTCCATCTTGGTAATTTTTCGATAGTTTTTCAGGTTCCAAACTTCTGGGGTCGTTTTGAGGCCCTAAACGATGTTTTTTGGGGATTTGGGTCCCAGATAATTGCCAAAGGCACTAACCTGATCTAGCCAAAAGTCGTTCTTCTTGGTCAGACCTTTCCAACGGTGTATCGAGCGCCCCAAATGAAGATTGTATGTGAAAGTTATGCCCCCAGGAAGTTGACGTATCAACTACCCCCATCGGGGCCCACAAAACTTTTGGATTTTCATCTTCCGGGGTTAGGGTTTTGGATTTTACTTATGTTAAAAAGGCCTTTGGAGCCTCATTGTAACAATCATCTTCTTTTGAATGTGAGTAGCCATCACATCTCTTCTCAGAGATAAGATGCCACCATTCTAGCGAGTCTTTCACTCTGTATTTTTACAGTCTTTGTACATTTCTTTCATTAATAGAAATCGTGTATTACTGCATTTCTCTGTTTATGGAAATATTTATGTGTATTTCATTGTAGTATATATTCTTTCATTTAGTTCTCGAAAATAATATGGATCATGTACAGTCTCAATGTCCCATCTTTCTTCTTCACGAATAAAACTTGGGCGCCCCAAGGTGACACGGTTGGGCGTATATACCCTTCTTCAAAAGTTCTTCAAGTTGCATTTACAGCTCCTTCAGTTTTGGTGTACTTATTCTGTAGGGAGTCTTTGATACTAGAGCTACTCGAGGCATCCAATTTATAGAGAAATCGATATCTCTCTTTGGGGGTAGTCCCAGTATCTCCTTAAGCACATCCTTGAACTCTTTCAGGACTATGCAATCTTCCAGATTCGACACCTTATCCTAAGGTGCTTCCTCCATATGAGCTGCAAATATTTGGAAACCCTTCCTGTAACACTTTGTCAGCTACATTGTTGAGATCTCTCAGACAATAACTTCCCTCTGAATTCCTTGGATTTTTCTTTGGTTCCTTTCCTCATCCAGGCAAGTAAATGTCTTGTTATGACAGTCCAAGACAACATGGTGTTGGTCCAACCAATCCATACCAATTAGACAGTCATATGAACCCAATGGAAGGATGTTCAAATATGCCTTGTTACTTATCCCATTCATGTCTATGGGACATGATTTAACCAGTTCAACAACATTTCTCTTAGCTCCTATAGCCAATTGCACCAGCCAATATTTGCCATGCTTGCTTCTTGGAAATTTCAATATTTCTTCTACCTTAGGATCTATATAGATATGACTAGCTCCTGAATCTATCAAAATAGTAAAGGCATGGTTATTGATCATAACTTCCACTTCAATCGTGTGTGATTGAAACTCATCTTGTGTGTTTTCCAGGGATGCATAGATCCTTGGAATACTTCTTCCCATGTCCTCCACTATTTCTGCTTGTTGTACATTGTGGAAATCTCTCACTTTGTAACTTATGTGATGAAAATATCTATACTTATGGTCTCCTTTAATACCCCAACATTGAATGAGTGTTTGCCTTATCCTTTGCCCACCTACCTCGGCCAGTTTGTGCTCTCTAAAAGATGGACTTCCTTGAGGACTGTTTCTGAAAAATGGTGGCTTGTTCCCCTTCTGCCTCTATTCCCTCTTAAAATTATTCTTGTCTTCCCAATCTCTTTGGAAAGTAGGATTTCCATTATGTTGATCATATAATCACTTGGCTCCTTATGGTTTCCTCCAATGTCTTGGGATCATCATATTAAATCTTGTCACTGATAAAGGATGGAAACCCACTCAAATACCTATGAATCTTCACTATCTCATCCTTGATAAAATAGACATACATCAACAGTTCTAAAAATCTCATTTAATACTCATCAATGGTCATGCTGCCTAGTTTGAGTTCAAAGAACTCTTTCATATTTTTGTCATAATACCTCTTGGTTAAGTATTTCTTCTCAAAATGCTTCTTGAATTCCTTCCATGTAACATTCTTCTCTCTAATGTGATGCACTTGCACAAGATGATCCCACCACATGGATGCCTTTCCTTTTATTTGGTAAATAGAAATTCGTCCTTCCGCATGAGAAGAATAATTATGCAGTTGGAAATATTTTCTCATGCCCAACAACCATGTCTCGACATCTTCATCTTTCTTGTGATCTCCATCAAAAGTAGGAGGATTGATCTTATTCATTACTCCTTTTAATTCATCCACCCCAGACCTCCTATGCTTCCTGACAGGATATGGACTTGAGTTGTTATGTGCTCTCCTGTTGGAATTCCTTTGGGAGTGATGATGATGTATATTATAACTCCTTGATCTTTCTTTTCCCGTAGGGGTCTTGTGGCTTCCTGATTTGCTGGAGCCACTCTCCTTATCCAACTTCTTTTCAATTCTATCCATGATTTTCATTAATTTCATATTGAAGTATTCATGTTGCTCTTTGGCTTTCATAATACTTTCATTATCAACCTTGTGGCTCTGGACATCTGTCTGTAATTTTGTGAGGGTCTCAGCCAGATTTATCTCTTCCTCCTTTCCTCCTCCATGTCCATTGGAGTTGGTTCCTTCCATACCCAAATGGACATTCATCACTTTGATTTCGTATTCTTGAATATAGACTATTTGTGTATCATCCATCCCTATGCACTTTGTGATAACATTGATCCCTTCTGACAGTTGTTAATTCTGCAAAAATGTGCAGCCAACAGAACTTTGTCAGGCTAATTGTTTTTAATAATTTCATGAAAATACAAGCCATTCTGATTCATTAATATATCAAACTTATTCTCTGTTTATTTCCTAATAAATTGACTGTTCATATCAATTTATGGGTGAAGAATTATCTTCTACTATTTAAGACCTTTCCAGTGCCCGCTTCCATGCTTAATTCTAAGTTTTGAGCATGAAGTTATGGATACTTGAACAATTTGTTTCTTCAGTGATGCAATCCCTGTACTTGGATTATTCCATATCATAGTTGAATTGGCTCTTCGATCAGTGTTGGGTCCTCTCTTCATATTTACAAGCCTCCTTTACCTCATTGGGTGTAGGTCTCTACAAATTAAAAACCCCACGAGCTCCTTCACTAAGCCCTTCTCTGGTTCAAAATTTTTTTTCAGGCACTTAGCCCTTTTTCTTCGGCCCCCGAACACATGTGACCATGGGATGTGACCCAGTGCTATTATATAGGTTCTTATCCGTGTTGGGTGTGTGTTATATTCTTTGCATGTGTGTGTGTGTGGGCGCGTCAGATACGACAACTGTGGGCGGATTTTGCTATTTTTAGCTGATTTTTAAATTAATCCCGAATTAAGGGATTATGGTTTTGGTATCTACGGAATACCTAAAAACATTGTATATATTGTATGGCGAATGGTGAAATTCGATATAATGAAAATAAGAAAGGTTTTCCTGGTTGAGGGTTTCTGGTAAAAATCTCTGTGTATTTTGTGTATGAGCCATTGATTAATTTCTATATTGATTAAGAATCTATATGCATTGCTTTACTTCGCAGGTTTAAAACTTACAATCCGAAGCCTTGAGAGATTCAAGGATCTGAAACTTCGGGCTTCAGAAGATCCTGCTACATCATGCCTTACTTCTCCCAAACTTCGAACCGATGAATCCCTGCATAGTACATCCTTAGAGCTTTGGGGCTCTGCTCCTTTTGGATTCAGAGGTTCTTACAACTTCCACATTGTTTTCCCCCAAAATTCAGACTGACGAACTCCTGGATTCTCTTCAACATCTACTTACCCTTGTGCCACCTGGCAGAGTTACAGAGTGGACACATGACTCCCTCCAACGGACAACACATGTCACATCTTAGTTGGGCACGAATAACCTGTCAAACGCACAAAATAGATGGACATGGGGCATGGGTACAGTGGTCTAGATTACCCTAGGTGACATCACTTTTGTAATCTATGACTTCAAAATTTCGGGCTTCGATGGAATTTTCATCTGCACACTTCTAATCTCTCGAACGATGAATTTCTGAACACTCGAAGGATGCATGATTGACGGTCCTTATTCACTGTTTAAATTAGGGGTCAACAGGAGCTCTGGAACTCCAGGATTTGGGAGTTCTAAGGCTCCATCTTATGCTTCCTTCTGAATTGTCGAATGCCAAAACCATGAAGGACTGAGGTCTATGGTCGACATTCACCTGTCAACGAACGACCGAGATTGTCTCCAATTTCAGAAACTAAGAAAACTCGTTGATATTTCGATCACTTTAAGATCGACGGTCCTGGTCGATTCTGGACCTTGAACATGCTCGGGTTTTAACGATGACCCCAACTTCTGCAATGGAAAGATGTGTGATGGAGTGGGAATCACATCCACCATTGACCTGTAACCCTGATGGATATCTACGATCTCGATGGATTGTGGAATGTGAAGTAGTACCTTCATTAATTGTCCTTTGGATTTCTACAATCATTTATGTCCATTGATCTATTCAACAACTATGCGCTAGAGTGTGATACATGGTAGAACAAAGAAGCAGACACGTGGCCCGATCTGAGGTGTGACACGTGTCAAGTTCTAATTGTAAAAATCAGTCTTTTAAAAGCACAAAACACACTGACACATGGCATATATCATACGTTCCCATGTCACCCCAGGTGACTTCATCAAGCCATGTCACTTTGGTGCTTCGTGATTTCAGAACTTCGGGACTTTGGGGATCCATAAGTTCTTCCTTCCTCATCCATTATTTCCTTTGAACGTTGAATTCCCAAACCCCTTAAATTTTCTGGGGTCCACTTAGTACTGTTGTCATCATATATGATGGTGGCACATGGAAGAATTAGGGTATGTCCACGTCACCCTAGGTGATGCCATCATGCCACATCATATCCAGTGCTTTGGAACTTCGTAGCTCCAAGAATTTGAAGGATTTCTCATTTGCACACCCCAAAATTCCTGAAATCCAAATTTTTGAACACTTCCATGTCACCCCCAGTGACATCATCATATCATGTATCTTCGGTGCTCTGGGACTTCGATGATCTCTTCCTACCACGTAACCTCAAACCATTTCTTCTGGAGTGCTGAATTGTCGAACTTCTGGACACTTGATAATCCACTGATATGTGTCTCTGATAATGGACAGTCCAGATTAACTTTGGAGTTTGAGATTTCGATAGGTTTCTCTCCTTACCTCTTAAGGACTCACTTCTCCCGTAGTGTCAAGCCTTCAAATTGTTGTGATATCTATGACTCATTTCACTCGCGCGTAGATCTGACAATTGGGATTTGACCTTCACCATTGTGCCCCGCCTCCTAATTCGTGCTTGATTTGATGGCTCAATTCTGTCTTTTCCAAATACAACGGTCAAGTACCCATCCCAGTGATCTACAACTTAGATTAACTCTAGGACTTCGAAGCTTCAGGGTCTTTTCCTCCCTTCTGTCAAACAACAAAAAATGTCAGAGAAGCAAAGACTGAAGGACTTCAGTGCTTAACTATCGTGCACCTTCTTCAGATTCGACGGTTATGAGGGATCTGTCTTCTTCCGAACATATCCAACATCCCAAATTTAAACTTTGTGTCCCAATACCAAGGTTTTTGTGGTTTATCAAACTGTTATACCTCCTGATCTTTTGAACATGGCCAAGGTGTTCCCTCAGCACCCTCGTGGCACTTTGTAGTTTTAATTCTCTAAAAATTTTGCTTCAATTTCCACTTACACAGCATATCCAAGCTCAGTGTTGAAAATTGGGCTCTAATACCAGATTGTAACATCCCCAGCCTTACATGTCGGGTCATTCCACTTAAAAACCATTTCGATAATCAATTTGTAACACCCCCAACCATCTGTTGGGCGATGTCACTTGAAGTAAATACAAAACAAACTTCTCATTCTACTCTAATACTCAAAATTGTCCATACCCAAGCCTAGACTTGTTGGGCTATGGAACACATAGAACTTTGCAAAACATCATACATATATGCTTAAATAGATAACATGCATTCTATATATACAAAAATTAATGTAGAATCACAACAATCCTCTACAAACAGCTTATACAAGTAATAATATAACTATCATGACATGTATAGGCTACACAACATAAATTAACATAGAAATGGTACTTATATTTTTAAGAAATCCACCAACTACGTGCAAACCTTCCATGAACCTCCCAGCCTTAGACCACGCTACTCCAAGCTATAAGAAATGGATCACCCCCAAGCTAGGACCAAACTCCACCCAAGGTAAAGGGAATCCTAGGCTAGGCTGAGACTACGAAAAGTTGCACAAAGAAACATGAAGGATTCTCTCCCAGGAGCTTACTTATGCCCACTACTCACAGAATCTCATTCCCCACATGCCTATCCCACCCTGAGAATATACACCTTCATTGTTCCACAATCCATCGATTTCTCCACTTCCCTTCCAAGGCTTCAACAACATGTCAGATCGGGAATTCTTAGAGCTCTGTAGCTACTACTGGACTCCCTCCAAGAGAAATGACTTCCCCAACAAACTCTTTCGCCTAGAGAGATTTTCTCATAGGCCTGACAACCTTCTTCTTCTATCCACGAGCCTAACAACCCACCTCTTCAAAACTGCAGGCCTGACAACCTGCTTCTTCTATCTATCTCCTAAAGAAAATGGGTGACCATAGTACCAAAATTGGGTATGGGATCATGGTGCACGATAGATAATTAGAAAGGTATTGATGAGGAGATTCATTTGCGGGCTCAATCAAAGCCTTTGGCTATCATTGAGGTTCCCAATCATAAAAAAACGTCGTTTAGGCCCTCAAACTAGCCATGGGAGTTAAAAACTGCTAAAAATAGTAAATTTCCAAAATCAGGGATGATTTTAAGGAAGGAAAATTTTCTCAAAATGTAGAAACCTTGGCGAATATTACTAGTCCTTAATATGTAAACTATAAAATGTTAGGTGATATATTTGTAAAAATATTTAAATTTATAAGGATTTCATATAGTTTCTATAAAATTTGGGCTATTTTAAAGCTAATTTTTTTTTATTCTATAGAATTTGGACGAAACATTTTTAGAAAAAATGGCAATTGGTGAATCTTTTTTGGGGAAAAGCATGGAAAATTATTCCATCTGCGAAATTTAGCCCCTAAAATCATCTATGGCCAAAATTGCTAGAAAAATGTTTTGAGCCAGTTGGAAAAGGTGGGTGGCCACCAATATCCACCTGGATCACTAGCTATGCATAAGATTGGTAACATTTATATTTCAAGCTCTTCTGATGTACTAAAATTTCCTCTTTCACTTGAGATCTATAGTTAAAACTTATTTTTAAGTGTTTATTTTAGAATCTCTCTCTCTCTCTCTCTCTCTCTCTATATATATATATATATATATATATATATATATATATATGGCGGGGGAGGGGAGGGGGTTATAATTCACTATTTTTAATTGATTATACTTGAGCATTTCATCCTTCATCTCATAGTGGTAGGTTCATACACACACAAAAAAAAACACTAAGAGAATTACCCTTTACTATGTTGGGTTGTGAGCTTAAAGGAAATATAATATTGAATAAATATATGGAAAGTATTGAATGATGTGTAAGTGGTTGGACCATGATATTTTTGAAGTGACAAATCACCAATTTTTTTCATTTTAGTTGATGACTGGATTTGATGTGTCAATGGATCCATCCACACACTTAAATAGTTGATTGTGGGAAGGGTGAAAACTCAAGAAAACTATGGGATAAAAATCTAAAGGGAATTATTGTAATAGCCAGGTGTATGAAATCATTAAATAAATACCAACAATTGGAAGTCATCCCCTATCAAGATTGTAAAAGGCCACTACTTCCCCATCTTCCTATTGCTAAAATCATATATTAAAATAAATTTAAGGATGGAGAAAGGAAGTACAATTAATGAAGGGGAATACAAAAATCTCTTCCATGGCTATGGATTTTCATTGTTAGTGGATAAATGTTTGTGACAATATGGTGACTCTCTTGGGGGTATGGACACTCACCAATATTGGAGCAACACCTGAGGGATATCATATCTATTCTTAGTGGAAATATTTTTATCCCAAGTGTTATCACTAAAAAATCGTTTGCAACATTGCACACAATAGTTTAAGAAAGACATCAATTCCAACAACAATTAGTACATCTACAACATCAAAATCCATCAAAAAGGCACAAAACTATACACTTGGTTCAAAAATTAAAGTGTGCAAATTCACCAAAGGAAGCGTGCGCACAGTGTGTAGAATCCGCAGGTTAACACAACCCTTAACACACACTATGAGCAAGATGCACGACTTTCTATAAGAAAATCTGCACACTTCTCATGAACGACGCATTTATGAATCTTGTCGGTCTCTAAACCACTTTTAGTCTGACTCTCAACAAGATTTGACACTCAAATCTTAGCGAAATCTAGTTTGGAGGCTGGTCAAGCGCTAGGAAGTGCCCTAAAAGGCCTCTTGTTCACACTATGAACCAGTTGTATCTTTCCATGAATGTAAACTATAAATATGTGCCATGGGTGTGCTATAAAAATAAGAACTTCAATGTATTGTTATCCTACAAGAATTCTTCTTGGAGAAACCTCTTTTTTCTTGGAATCATTCAAGCACTATATCAAGGGTCATTCCACTCACCTCTTGAGAGGATTGGAATTGTATTTCTTGCACTTTGTAAAGAAACTACACTTCACTTAGAGTCCTTTCTCACAAGAAATGTTAGCTAACATAAGCACATAGGGGTAAAAATAATCAATATTATTCTCTTTTCTCGATTTCCACATAGATGGGTCATTTGGCATTTAAAATTTTGAGTTGAAGTTATTGCTTTTTCAAACACAATCAATTAATTTGGGACTAAAAAATAAATTTTAACCCTCAAGTATGCTCTTCCCCCACACCCAAGTGTGATCTCTCGAATCAGAAAAGGTGTTTGAAAGAAAATTTTATCTCCCTTAAAAAATCATTAGGAGAGGACAAAACCCCCCTAGGGTACCTCTTAGTTTTGGAAATCATCTTAAAGCTTTGTAAGGGCCCATACATGCCCACATGTATGCAATCTTAAGATAGTTTATAAAATCTTTCTTAGTTTAGACAACAGTCTAGGAAAGTTTAAAAGATCAAGTAACAGGCCCATACATGCCCACATGTTTACAATTCTAGGATAGTTTCAAAAGTTTTTCTAGTTTAGACAACATTCTAGAGATTTTAAAAGATCATGTAAGGACCCATATGTCCACATTGCTTTTTTTTTAGGGCTTTAAATATTCCACAAGGTTGTACCAAAGAAACATAGTAAGCTAGGTAAGAAGATTTGTAAGGACCACATGAATTCCACATGCTCCAATCTCACACTTAACTTATTAAAATCTTATGCACACTTTTCACTTTATTGCACACAAATCCACTCCTCACACACATTATTTCTATTAGAATAGTGGAGGTCGAAGTAGGATTTTTTTTTTCCTACTCACAAATTACTTCAAAGGAACCCCGAAAGATCCAACTACTTCTTTGGAAATTATCCACACCAATTTAATTCAAATGAGGTTGGTCCATGACCCCAATCTCTCAAACCACTCCATCTAAAAAATTTCTAAGAACACAATAAATTTTCCTCCACGGGAGGTGCCAAAATAATTTTTTTAGTCTAGGTAGGATCTCAGGGGTAAGCATCCAAATAACCCCCCGTTATCAGATTCTCACATTTTGAAACTAGAAGTTGAGAATAGGGATCTTTCAAATCCTCCAAGTCAAGTGTTCCTATACCATAAGGTAGGGAGATACACGTGAAGGGTCGAAGTTTGAGGTCCGGTTGTTCTACGCATCCCTCCTTGAGTCGCCTAACTCTTGTGAGGGTATCCAGTCCGCAACCCATTTCTTAGACTGAAAATCTAAATGTTACACTTTGACCGAGGTACTTATTGGCTAAATGTAAGGTATATGTAAGGTAGCTAGAGAGGTAGTCGGGGGGGAAGAGGGCCCATAGTGATAGTAGTGGAGTCCATTCAATGTAAGGTGGACTATGTCCACTATATTATTAAATAAGGCCCACTATGGTAGTTAGATATAATAAATGGGTAGTTAGATATAATAAATGTAAAAGGACTTCTTAGAAGGTTCTACTTCTAGAAGATTCCTCCTCTAGAATGTTCTTAGGTGATGGTAGCACTATATAAAGGGGTTCAAGCAATGTAATGAGACATGAAGAGAAGTATTGTATTTGAAGAAGGAGCTCAATAGGAGGATGCCCCCTTGAATAGGAAAGTGAACAGGAGAGGATCTCTTCCATAATATGATCCATTGTATAGTGTTGCCCTACCTCAAGGGTTTGGTAATAATAAAGTGTGGTTTCTTCTATATAGATTTTTGGATCTATTGTGTATTCAGTATTTGTGGTGATTACATTTTCAGATCTATTCAGGATCTTAATAAGTGGTATCGGAGCACCTCCCTTGGCAGACATTGTGGGCAAATATTTTTTATTTATGCAGATTTGTTTTTCGGAGAAGAAAAAAGAGGGCTGCGACATTCCAGAAATTTCCAGTATATTTATATGAAACATTTGCAGAAAGAGGTTGTATATCTAAGTTCCTCTCAGAAAAACACCCAAGTTCAAAAAAAAATCGTCCGAAACGGAGTCCAAGAAGTCAAGATATTGAAGTTTTAAAATCTGTAATTTTTCAGGGTTTTTTTTCTGCGGACGATGGTGCGATTTTTTTTCTTTTTGTAGCCGTTGGAGGCCAAATTTTCCCAAACAAATTACATATCTAAGTTCCTCTCACAATTTCACCCAATTTTAAAAAACAAATCAGCCAAAACGGAGTTCTAAAAGTGAAGTTATGAGCATTTTAAATTCAATAGTTTTTTAAGGTTTTTTCTGGAAAACGTCGCAATTTTCTGCAGTAAGTTATTGTTCTATTTTTTGGGTTTTTTCGTGACGGATGGGGGACCAAAGAGTTCATAGGATGATCATATGGCTATTTCCTTTCAAACCCTAAAAGAAATTATTGAAGCATTCAAATTTCAATTGTATGACACATTGAATGACAAATGTGATGTCTTTGTAGATGGTCTCAATGATAGTTTTCGTAGTATTCAAGATTCATTGAATAACATGCAAGAGAAATTTCTTATGGAGGACCTTAAGGATGAATATAATAAATAAATATATGTTTGGTATGATTTTGAGGCCAATTGCGATGATTGGTATATGGATAGTTGTTATTTCCGGGATGACAACCACTTCCATATTTTATTTGATAACTCTACTCCACCTTCTGTAGAGAACATCAATGTCTCACATCAGGAGTTAGTTACCATCATCTAACCTGCATATTCTACAATGATATTGTTCCTTCAAGATTCATATTTGATCATATCCCACTATGTGGATGAATATTTTTATTTCAATCCACATGATAGGTGTCAGTATTGGGAACATCATTTTCAGTTGGTTATTGGGTGTCGATATCTTCCATGTGGGGTTCACATGAGAAATTAGACATGGGACCTTGGTTTACAATGGAGATTGGATTACTTTAGCATCATGGCTTCCATTTCTCAATGAGACCCTGGTTCTCTAGTCTACTTCAGCACTATGGTCCACACTTATCCATGGGACCCTGGTATATGGTTGTACTTCAAGCGTTGATGACAACACTTTCATAAGGGGAATGGAATATAAGGTAGCTAGAGAGGTAGTGGGGGGGGGCAGAGGGCCCATAGTGATAATAGTGGAGGCCATTCAATGTAAGGTGGAATAGGTCCACTATATTATTAAATAAGGCCCACTATGGTAGTTAGATATAATAAATGGGTAGTTAGATATAATAAATGTAAGAGAACTTCTTAGAAGGTTCTACTTCTAGAAGATTCCTCCTCTAGAATGTTCTTAGGTGATGGTAGCACTATATAAAGGGGTTCAAGCAATGTAATGGGACATGAAGAGAAGTATTATATTTGGAGTGGTAGCTCAATAGGAGGATGCCCCCTCGAAGTGGCAAGTGAACAGGAATACCTAGGGAGGTAATATGGGGTACCTAGGGAGGTACCCAATGGGAATATAGTTATGTGTTATTAGTGGAAGTCATTTAATATATGAGAATGTGGTCATTCAATGTAAGGTGGACTAGGTCCACTATATTAATAAAGGACCACTATGGTAGTTCAATGTAATAAATTTGAGAAGGCTCTCTAGAAGGTTCCTAGGAGATAGAGAGAGATATATAAAGAAGTGTAGGCAATGTAATGAAACATAGTGAAGAATATTGACATTGTAACAAGCAAGTGTTGCTTGAGGAGTGCATTCATTCCTTAAGGAATAATATATGGTGTTACCCTACTTCAAGGGTTTTGGATATTTCTTATGTTCATTGTTATAGTGAATGGTTTATGGTTTATTATTGATTATTTCTGAAGTATATTTGCAGATCTGGTATAGGTACTTAACAATTGGTATCAGGGCACTTTCCTTGGCCAAAGAAGGAAATATTTGTTTTCTCTTTTTGCGGAATTTTTTCTAGGGAAGAAAAAGAGGGTGGCGCACTTTAGGTTCATATATGAAGTTTTACGAGTTGAATTTGGAAAAACGGATTGTGTATTTGAATTCCTCTTGAAAAAATACCTAATTAGAAAAACAAAATTAGCCAAAACAGAGTTTAGGAAGTAAAGTTATGAGTATTTTAAATTCAACAGTTTGTTAAGGTTTTTCCGGAAAAAGCCGCGATTTTTTGGTGTAACTTATTGTTCTATTTTTTGGGGTTTTTCATAGAAAGATGTATTTTACAGTGAAATGTGATGGCCCTAATATTGAATCATTCATCAAATAAATAAATTCATCATGGAAAGAGAATTGGCCCCATTTGGTAGATCTCAAATTGCAAGGTGATGCTGTCATTTGGTGGAAATCACTTGATTATAAGGAGATGATGACACTCTCCAATGGAGAATTTGAAAAAATATTGTTAGACAAGTGGTCTCATGGAGAAAATAAAGATAAATAGAGAACCAAGAGTTTATTTTCATGTGAAAAATCTATATTACAGGTTCATGGTTGTATTCATAAAGAAAATATAATTGTTTCTATTAACCCTAGTTGCATGCATAATTTTATCAATGTTCAGTTGGTTAATAGATTGCAAGTTCCAATAAAGAATATTCAAAACACAGAGGTTGAAGGTGAAAATATTCAAATTTTTAAAGATTTGAAGATTACCATGGATAAATATGTGTTGCATTCAGATTTTTATGCTATAGATATCGATGAAGTGGATATTGTTTTAGGATATCCTTATATAGAATCAGTGGGTACCATTAATATTAATGTGCAAAAGAAATTTTTTAAGTTGTGGTACAAGAAAAAGAAAATCACATTGTAGGATGTGTCTCTCAGTAAGAAAGATGGACCCATGGAAGCTAGAAAAGAAGTTATTGCCCAGTCTGAAGTTGAATAAGAGGCAGAGTCTAAAGAAGGAGATGAAGCAAAACTACAAGAAGGACATAATCAAGAAGCTAAGGAGGACATTGACTCAAAGGCACAAAGTGTTGCAGATTTGAAGAAAAAAGAACAAATTCCTACAGTTGTTGTATAGCGCCATCCACATCATATAGAGACACAAAAGTCATCAAGGCAAGGGCGTGTGCATCAACACATTTATGCACCAGCAGGGCGCTAGACAGGAAACCGATCAAGAGGTGCATGGAGTACTACCGACACTACGAGAAGAGCGCAAGATATAGAAACAATCCATGGCAACCCCGACATGATGCAGAGAAAGATCAAGGTGGTAAGGTAGCAGATAAACATCATGTTCAACTTTCATTGGGATATATGGATGGTCGTACTTGGTACCAGTTGGCTACATTGCTTAGCCGGTCATATTGTATGGTTTCTTCTCATGTTTCGAGGATGAAACATGTGAAGGGGGATGGAATGTAGTATACCTAGGGAGGTAATATGGGGTACCTGGGGAGGTACCCAATGGGAATATAGTTATGTGTTATTAGTAGAAGTCATTTAATATATGAGAATGTGGTCATTCAATGTAAGGTGGACTAGGTCCACTATATTAATAAAGGACCACTATGGTAGTTCGATGTAATAAATGTGAGAAGGCTCTCTAGAAGGTTCCTAGGAGATAGAAAGAGCTATATAAGGAAGTTTAGGCAATGCAATGAAACATAGTGAAGAATATTGGCATTGTAACAAACAAGTGTTGCTTGAGGAGTGCATTCCTTCCTTAAGGAATAATATATGGTGTTACCCTACTTCAAGGGTTTTGGATATTTCTTGTGTTCATTGTTATGGTGAATGGTTTATGGTTTATCCTTGGTTATTTCTGAAGTATATTTGCAGATCTGGTATAGGTACTTAACAATTGGTATCATAGCACTTTCCTTGGCCAAAGAAGGAAAGATTTGTTTTCTCTTTTTGCAGAATTTTTTCTAGGGAAGAAAAAGAGGGCGGCGCACTTCAGGTTCATATATGAAGTTTTACGAGCTGAATTTGGAGAAATATATTGGGTATTTTAATTTCTCTTGGAAAAATACCCAATTTCAAAAATAAAATTAGCCGAAACGGAGTTCGGGAAGTAAAGTTATGAGCATTTTAAATTTAGCAGTTTTTTAAGGTTTTTCCGGAAAAAGTCGCGATTTTCTATCGTAACTTATTGTTCTATTTTTGGGGGGTTTTCATAGAAAGATGTATTTTACAACGAAATGTGATGGCCCTAATATTGAATCATTCATTAAAGAAAGAAAGTCATCATGGAAAGAGAATTGGCCCCATTGGGTAGATCTCAAATTGCAAGGTGATGCTATCATTTGGTGGAAATTGCTTGATTATAAGGAGATGATGACACTCTCCAATGGAGAATTTGAAAAAATATTGTTAGACAAGTGGTCTCATGGAGAAAATAAGGATAAAGATAGGAACCAAGAGTTTATTTTCATGTGAAAAATCTATATTACAGATTCATGGTTGTATTCATAGAGAAAATATCATTGTTTCTATTAACCCTAGTTGCATGCATAATTTTATCAATGTTCAGTTGGTTAATAGATTGCAAGTTCCAATAAAGAATATTCAAAACACAGAGATTGAAGGTGAAAATATTCAAATTTTTAAATATTTGAAGATTACCATGGATAAATATGTGTTGCATTCAGATTTTTATGCTATGGATATCGATGAAGTGGATATTGTTTTGGGATATCCTTATATAGAATCAATGGGTACCATTAATATTAATGTGCAAAAGAAATTTTTTAAGTTGTGGTACAAGAAAAAGAAAATCACATTGTAGGATGTGTCTCTCAGTAAGAAATATGGACCCATGGAAGCTAGCAAAGAAGTTATTGCCCAGTCTGAAGTTGAATAAGAGACAGAGTCTAAAGAAGGAGATGAAGTAAAACTACAAGAAGGACATAATCAAGAAGATAAGGAGGACATTGACTCAAAGTCACAAAGTGTTGCATATTTGAAGAAAAAAGAACAAATTCCTACAGTTGTTGTATCTCGCCATCCACATCATATAGAGACACAAAAGTCATCAAGACAAGGGTGTGTGCATCAATTCATTTATGCACCAGCAGGGCGCCGGACAGGAAACCGATCAAGAGGTGCATGGAGTACTACCTGCACTACCGGAAGAGTGCAAGATACATAAACAACCCATGGCAACCCTGACATGATGCAGAGAAAGATTAGGGTGGTAAGGTAGTAGATAAACATCATATTCGACTTTCATTGGGATAGGTGGATGGTCGTACTTGGTACCAGTTGGGTACATTGCTTAGTCGGTCATATTGTATGGTTTCTTCTCATGTTTCGAGGACGAAACATGTGAAGGGGGATGGAATGTAGTATACCTAGGGAGGTATCCAATGGGAATATAGTTATGTGTTATTAGCGGAAGTCATTTAATATATGAGAATGTGGTCATTCAATGTAAGGTGGACTGGGTCCACTATATTAATAAAGGTCCACTATGGTAGTTCGATGTAATAAATGTGAGAAGGCTCTCTAGAATGTTCCTAGGAGATAGAGAGAGTTATATAAATAAGTGTAGGCAATGTAATGAAACATAGTGAAGAATATTGGCATTGTAACAAACAAGTGTTGCTTGAGGAGTGCATTCCTTCCTTAAGGAATAATATATGGTGTTACTCTACTTCAAGGGTTTTGGATATTTCTTGTGTTCATTGTTATGGTGAATGGTTTATGGTTTATTCTTGGTTATTTCTTAAGTATATTTGCAGATATGGTATAGGTACTTAACACTACCCAGGTGGCGGTTGTGGGCTGTTATCGCACCTTGATTAGATTTTGTGTGGCTATTGGGAAATATCAACACTTTCGGGATATGCACCCTCTACCCCTCATTATAACTGATTACTTTAACCTTCACTATTTCCTCTTCCGGTGGCTTCAAACCCCACTGTCGAGTGCTATTGGAAGGCGCAGTGATAAATTGAGAGGAAGGACGATAGATCTTTTAGGAAACAAGCATTTATTTTTTGTTTCCCCCCCACGCGGACAAAATACACCTATCCACATTCTTGTTTAGTTTACAGTTGATTTATGTATGATTTTCATTTGATTACGTGCAATTGTGAGTTATACCATTTTGTGAAGGTCAAAAATATAAAAATCTCTTGTTCATTTTTTTCTCTCTTGTCACCATTTGCACACATCCACTTTGCTAGTCAGAACCATAGGGGAACCATAGAATCCACATCGTTCTAGACGCTTGCATAATCTCCCTCCTATTCTAAGAGGAGTCCCTAGTCTTGACAACTCACCGGCTCCACCATCTCACACCCTAGTGAGTGCTACTATTTTGGGATCAACTTTACTTGTTTCCACTTTGCTTGGGTCAAATACCCAAGGTGATCCATCTATTGGATCTCCTTCACAAGGAGGTGGGGACAAACCTCTTCTCAACGAAGAAGTACAAACCCACCAAATCCCTCCCAAAGGATAGGTCCATTACCTACACACACAATGGATGGAACTAATCCTCCACCAAATCCCCCTATGCCATACTTGGCATCCCTCAACATTATTGATTTAACCAAACTCACGAATGATCTTATTTTGCATGATGCCACTTGGCCCAATATGCCTACCAAATTGCCTTCAAATATTCCAAAGTTTGAAGGGAAACCAGAGGAAGATCCTGGCAACCATGTTATGACCTTCCACTTATGGTTCTCTTCAAATAGCATCATGGATGATTCCATCCACTTGAGTTTATTTCAAAGAACTCTCACTGGTTCATTAGCCAAATGGTATGTGGACAAAAAATCAGGGTCGCACGTGACCTTTGAATCATTTGCCAAGGCCCCTTTTTCCTTTTTCCAATTACTAGTTCATCATAAAACTGGTTTAGAACTTCTCTCCGATTTCAAACAAACCATTGCTATCCATATCACCGACCACATCCATGAATGGTGGTGGAGATGTAGTTTGTGTAAAGCAGAAACCACCAAAGGGAAACGTCTTGATTGGTTTCTTAAATCGCTTGTTCCTGTGATTGCAAAGGATGCAAAATCCACTTTTACTCAATAAGAAGAGGAAGCCATCAGCAAGGCCCAACAATTTGACCTCATATATGCTCAATCAGGTTACTTGTACACATTATTGCATGATCCACTCAAACCCATAACTTTTGGCCAAGACAAACCTGGGATGTCCGACACAACGAATAGGTTGATTGGTTCTATGACACGTCTCAACGCTTACGGCCACCCATCACCCTCTTATGGTGCAAATCAATATCCAAAACCATATGGAGGGATGTCTTATTTCCTTCCCCCCACTCACCCACGGTCATATCCTGTTGTTCCCTCTCAACCATTATGGGGACCCCCACCGGTACCCATGATGCATCTGGTCTCTCAACCAAGTACGAGTTCACCCCCAACCCCCGCATATAACCCCAACAGTGGTGGAAGTACTTCAACTTACTACACACCATATGGATCATCTCCACAAAGCAATCCATATTTTCCATTTCCTGGTCATCCCCAGCAAGTTGCTCCTCCACCAGGACAACCACATGTCGATGTTAATTTTTTTCATCCCTCTCCCATTCAACAAGTTCATTATTTTGAATAGTTGAATACGGAAAATATGGCCCATTAGCTGAATAATTCCAAGAAGAAAGGAAAAAATTGAAACAATAACAACCCGAGATGAGGAGGAAATAACCCCCAACAAAAATGTCCCGCTAGGGGAAACCAGAATCAAGGCAACTAGAACCCCCAAGGGGGCACCAATAAAAATCAACCACGCCAAGGGGATAACAATAACCTCATAACTAACTTCCCTTACAGTCTATGTGGTGAGTATAGATATTATACTCACCACTGCTCCCAAATTTTCAATTACAAACAGATGAAAGAATCCATGAAAACTCAACGCCCTCCGGCACCACCTACCCCTCAACAGGCTCCACAACATTATTTGAAACAACCACCTCCGACCATTTTTCAAAAACCTATTCCACACCAAGGTGTGATGAATATCGAACAAGAGATAAACTCGGCCCCACCAAAAATGAGGCAATATAAAAACCCAGGTCCCAATCAACCCGGAAACTCGGTCGATCGCAATATCCTCCATACCAGTGAGGAAGATATTCTTCTAAAAACACGCATCCGTCCATACGGCATGTCTCTTGAATCTACCCCAACCACCTTAGAAACAACTCCCGCCATAGTTAGGAAACCTTTGATCATTCCCCACCATAACACTGAACCAAACCCTCGTATACCCTACATGCCTTTATGATGGAATGTACATAACCCTCATGCTAGGGCAGTCCATAACTACAGTCTGGTCGAAGACTTAGCACAGTCTCTGGCAGCCATGTCTATGTTGGAGGTCCTCCAAACCTGTCCATCACGGCACAAATCCTTTCTTTCCGCCTTGGGGGCAGTCGACCCAGCTGATACTTGACTCATCACCTTTGATCTATATAGTGAAGAACCATGCCTCCCCGCCCTGGTATATTTTCAGATACCAGTTAAGATCTGAAACATCACATTTCATTGGTGCATCATCGATGAAGGTGCATCCACATGCATCATGTCCAAATTAGTATGGAAAAAACTTGGCTCACCTAAGCTAACACCATCTGCCATCACATTGAGAGCTTACGACGGTCAACCATCATCCTCTGAAGGGCTCTTCCAAAATGTCCCTGTAGAACTTGGGGGAAAAACCATCCTGATTGATATTGAAGTTATCGACTCCCCATTTGATTATAATATCTTGTTCATATGTAGCTACACGTATGCTATGAAGGCGGTAGCCTCTTTTGTGTTTCATATGATGATGTTCCCCCATAACGGGAAAATTTTCATGATCGACCAACTTACACATTATGAGCCCAATCATTCTTCCAACATTGATAACATCCTCCCTCTTCTTTGGGCTAGCTCGGATGCTTTTTCAATCATCGACATTGGTCCTAGAATGTTCAAGGACCCATCCTTGTTAGGGATTTATCATGGAACACCATCTCTCCTCAACCCTTATATTTTAGCTCAAGTGTGTGTAGTGTCTTCTAACGAAACAAATATCAGAGACAATACTCCTCTCATTGAGGCCCCTCCCCATATCAAAGTTCCACCAGTCAGAGAACCACTACCTCAGGAATTCCCTAAAAAACATAACTACACCACTTATCCCATATTCCCCCCCCCCCCTCCAAGGGAAAATCCCAGTCTGGGAAACAGTTCCCCAGGCCATTACCCAAATCCCCTTTTTCTACCCCCCACTTGGAATCCAAGCATTCTAGGTAGCTTCTACTCTCACCCTTCCCAACATGGTTCTTTCCATCCCTGTACGGTATCTGCATCCACCTGCTATGGTTCCTTCACCATCTCTCCCTCCCCGGATAGAGGGATTACCGATGCAAATCCCAATACAGGATCCTGCCACACCACCCTCACCCCCAACTGGAGGAAACACCACCACCACTAGGAGATATGGGCTAGCCACTTGACAACCTCTACTAAGATGAGGTTATTCTAGCTACCGCTATCAATGATGAAGTGTATCAGAGTGCCTTTCACCCACATCTCTGAATGAAAGAGGAACTCGCCTTCCTCTGGCTCATCAGGTTCACCGGGCTGGATCTTAGTTCTGACTAAGAGTTGTAATCCACATTTGATTCAGAGGATTTTACCTCAGCCACCAATGACTGCTTTGAGCGACAATCAACAGTGTTATGCTAGGGGATCTTATGGAAGTTGCACCACTTCTTGGTATCGTTCTTCGTCTTCCCATTGTCCTTCTTTTCTTGCGTCTTGGACTGGTTGTCCTGAGGTTTCCCATCTTTACTTTCTCCTTTGTTCTGCAAGTTGGGGCTTCCCTTGCCCTGCTTCTGCTGTGAGGGGTTCCCAGACTCAAACTTCTGCATCTTTTATTTAAGCTTATGCTCGATTTTGATGACATATCGATAGGACACGCCCAAGGATGAGATGTCCAAAAGCTCCATTTATGTCTGGATGTATCTATGCATACCACCATAGTACTTGAGCACCAAATCGTTCTCAGAATATTTGATACCCATCTTGCTGCGCAAAGTATGGAAGACATTGGTGAACTTTGGAACTATTTGGTCTCTTTCCTAACACAGTGTGGTTCATCATACAAGTCATCATAACTTCCAATAGGGTAGTATTGTTCCTTAATAACACCCCTGAAGGAACCCCAAGTAGGTGTAACTTCAAATAATGTGGATATCTCTATTTCCTTTTTCTCACAAAAAGTATCCCACCAATCTTTGACATGGGGGATGACCTTGAGGAGCGCAAATGTAATGTTTTCTTTATCAAAAAATTTGTGGACATAAAAATACCCTTATAGAAGGTTTAACCATTTATCTACAAAACCTGCATCTATTTGACCTTCAAATATAAGAATATCAAAATTGATCTGTACATTGAAGGGGGTGTCGCCTTCTCTTGAGGGGGATGCGTCACTTGTCGAAGAATTTGTGCAAAGTTTTCCATCATCTCGTTTCTTTATCGCTCAAGGGATTCCTCAGGAAACATTTTGAAAGAAACTCTTGTCCCATCATATTTATTTTTTCCTGCCATGGATGGTTTCTTAGGCGTGCGAGAGCAGTTGTCCTCAAGAGAAACAAGCTCAAGACCCAACTCTTTATACCATGACCGCGTCAAGGACATGCATTAAAAAATGACAAGGAGCAGATCTCTTTGATACCACTGATCTAGATTTATGAGTGGAACAAAATGAAACCACAGATTTATAATACTAACACAGAGACACAGTGAATAATAACATAGATATAGTAAAACTTGAATTCTATTCAATAAGAAATATGCTAAAAATTGTAAAATGCAAGTGAAAACAAGCTTGCTAGAGTGGTGGCAACTTATCTCTAAGAAGAGATGTGACGACTACGCCCATTCGCAAGAAAATGAGTCCAATGAGGCTTTGAATGCCTTTTCACAATAAATATGAATTCCAAAACCCTAGACATCCAAAGACCTAACCCTAGGAGATGAAGTGCCAAAAGTCATGTAGGCCCCATTAAGCAGGTACTTTTCTATTTTTGTATATGCAAATTCGTTGATATTGATTACAATGCATAACTTAGTTGGAACATTAAGAAGGCCATGTCACAAAGGTTGAGGAATCAATCTTAATACATCTTGAATGAAGTTAAAAGCAGTTAATCACTCTAGCTAGCTCATTGGATTCACAAGTGTGTTTATCTTCAAAAGAAGGAGAAAACAATGGTTAGTCAACAAATGAAGAAGCTAATGGTTGGATGAAAAATAAAGGGACATCAATATTTTCTTGCAATCTATTACCCAAAGTAGATTTTGATGCTATTCTATTATCCAAAAGAAATCCAAGATGAAAACCACTTACCTATGACAACATGATTAAAATTGACAATATGGCTCCATTATGTTTCCATGCCAAATGTTGAACATTGAAACTAGTTTCATAAAACATTGTTTTAATCTCCTCAACTTCTTCCTCATGAGTACACTAGTGTTGCAACAAAAAGAGAAGAGGTTACCATGAAACATTTTTTTTACATACCATCAAAATTTTGATTCCACCGAAATACCCAAATTAAAACTTAAAAAACACCCAACATAACATTAACATTAAGATGAATAACATCTCAAATATACCAACTATGTACCAACTTTCTCAAATTAAAACAAATCAATATATATTAATTAAAATGGTTAAGACACAATCTAATTAAAAAATCTACTTAAAATGTGACTTATAATATATAAATAATAAATAAAAAAAGAATATCAAACAACATTCATTCACATAGAAATACCAAACCATCTCAAAGGTTGAAGAAAAAATAATAAAATGCCATGGAAAAAAAGTGATCCTACATAGACCCAACCAAACTAGTCCATGGAGTTTATTTGAATATCAAAGATAATACAAAATAGAAATGAAATAAATTGTCAGAACAAGCAAACAATATGAAACACAAAATAAGCCTATGCTTTCGAAAAAACATTACCAAAATTCCACTTAAAAAACACCAAAGTACTCCACTTTTAAACAACATTACCAAAATTCCAAAAAAAAAATTAACATGAACTAAACTAATGGAATCCTAGAGTCACAAAGTTGCCCACAACAAATATGACATAGTAGTCATTGTAGACTTATCATTATATAATTATACAAGTAAAATAAGAGTGGGTGAAATAATTCATACATCTTGAACATATTAGAGCAATATGTCATAACAAGAATCTCAAGAGTTATAACAGCCTTTTTGCAAGCTTTTAAGGTATCTAACAAAAGTATCAAAACTAAAAATTAATGTTGTAACATATAAATGTGTGATCCTTGTTTCATTTTTACATTAGGTGTGTAACAAAGTCTTTTAACATGGTAACAAAGTTGCTTGCTGCAACTTACTTTGTAAACGAATTTATACTTGAAAAAAAAATTCTTGGAAAAAACATGGTAACAAAGTCTAATTTATTAGTTTGGTTTAAAAAACAACCTTGCATGATCTCTTTTAATAAAAAAACTAATCCTCTTTCCCATCAACATTGTGGCATGATCTCTTTTAATAAAAAAAAAGCTAACCCTCTTTCCCATCAACATTGTGGCATGATCTCTTTTAATAAAAAAAAGCTAACCCTCTTTCCCATCAACATTGTGGCATGATCTCTTTTAATAAAAAAAAGCTAACCCTCTTTC
>ML792164.1:753955-765986 GCA_009831015.1 Picea engelmannii | reverse complement strand
GAGACCTCCTTCATCAGGGCCGAACCAACTAGGGTTTCAGTCATCCAGTGGGGCACCCCATTCAGTGGGAAATTCAGATCTACGGAGATTGAGAGGGATCTTGGAGATTCAGGCACCTGGGTTATTCTTACCATCGCCCGATCTATATTCTTGGAGTGTTTCAGAGCATTTGGAGGCCTCCTTCATCAGGACCGAACCAACTAGGGTTTCAGTCATCTAGTGGGGCACCCAATTCAGTGGGAAATTCAGATCTACAAAGATTGAGAGGGATCTTGGAGATTCAGGCACCTGGGTTATTCTTACCATCACCCGATATATCAATTGGCATATTTCTTAGGGTGATTAGACACTTTTGGCAGCAGGGCCGAGTTATTGAGGGTTTCAACCTTCTATTAGAGTGTGGCATTCTTCAGCTGGAGAGTTTGGCATTCAGATCTACTTGTATTGATCTTCATTTCTTATTCAACCTTTGGAGGCATTATTTTGTATTAGCGAGAGTATTTTGTAGCAGCTCATATCTATTGCTTGTACGACCATCTAAGGTTTATGCCAGATCGACCATCTATTGCATTGATCTTACATTGCTCATAATAAAAAGGTCAGATCTTTGCTTGTGCTTCTACATCTTGAATATATTGTGATCTCCATGTGTTGATGAATCTTGTATGCACTTAATAACTCAATAAAGTAGTAGTAGTTAGTGATTCCAAGAAAGAATTTGGCTTGGGATCATTATAGTGGTATCAGAGCCTCGATCCTCCAAACCTGTGGAGAGATCGGTGCGTGCAGAAGTACAGGGGAATTGTTATGGGTCCGAGGAAGAAAAACAACATTGAAGCAGAGGAAGAAATGGAAGGGTTAGGAGACGACCATGAGCCTCAGGGCCTGGCTCTCTTAGTAGACGAATTTGGTAAGTTCAAGTAAAACATGAACGACACAGAAAGCACATTGGTCCGGCAGTTGGATGAGTATCAGGAAACCAACAGAAGGGGACATGCCGAAATCTCTGAAACCTTGAATAAAGTTGATGAGAATCTACAGAAAATGAACGAGAACCAAACTAGGATAACTGACCTTCTGATGCAAGTGACCCATCGAGGCAAAGATCCTGATACGTATGGGAATAAGGAGGCTGGAGGGTCCGGTGGAACCCATGAGGAAGCCAGATATAACCCGGAGAAATCATCGGGATCCGAAGGAAGTCTTGGAGGTGGCACGTTCCATGGGCAGATGGGCAGCAGGACCAATCATAGGCCATACATGCCAGTGTTCATGAATGAACCACTAGGCCAACACTCAAGTAGAAGAGCTAACCCCAAACCATATATGCCCACATTCACAGATGAGAAAGGGCAGCAGGAACAGGTTGAAGATTTTGTGGAACAATTAGCCAGGAGTACTAGGGAATACTATAGCTTGGATATGAAAGTTCAAAGACAAATGTCCCTAGACCAATATTGTCAACTCAGGTTCAGAAACCAGCCTAGGACGAACCACAGGGGAAAATTTGAGTTTGAGCGAAGGGCAGGGAAGATAGAGATTCCATACTTTGATGGTACAACTAAGATGACAACGCAAGTGTAACACCCTGTTTCCCCCAGATTGTAAATATAACTGGACTGGCCAAGGACTATGGCAAACTCATAAGTATGAATATGTGATGTAAATGGACCTGCAGGAAGAAGTCAATGAATGTGAATAACATTTTGAATTTATTGCAGGACTGCTGAGAGGGGATGTGCAGAAAATAGACCACGATGGCAGTGGAGGGCACCTGAAAAGGGGGCATTAAATTCCACCGAGAATTAAATACTGTATTTGGACTCCACTGGCCCGGAGAACCAAAAGCGGCTCGCTAGCCTTGAAATTAATGCCTTGTAGGCTGGTAGGTTGATGGTTTGATGAAGGATGGGGAGGTGAACCGCTGATCAGAATGGATCTTCGCACGCGAAAGAGAACCATGTTGATTTTAAGATGGCGACAAAAGTGTTTAAATGATGCTTTCTTGGGTTATATTTCTCATGCATTTAATTATGCATTTGTGGGAAAAATACTTCATGCATTTTTTCATATTAGTTTGATTAATTCTTTATGAAGTGCTCATGCATTTAATTATGCATTTTATGAGCTTTAATAACTCATGCATTATTATTATTCACTTGTAATTAAAATGATTAATATTTGTGAGAGAAAATTTGTCTCACATATTATTCATTTATTAATTATGGAAATTGGTTTTCATGTGAGAAACCACCTCACACCAATTTGCCATTTTTCTCAATTGTAGCTTGAGAGAATCAAGGGCATGATTGGAAAGTCTTTGGGTGGTTTTGAAACTTTTCCATTTTTGAGCCTAAGATGGTTGAAGATCCTACTTTTAAGGATCTTGTTTTTCCTTCTTTGTAATTAGATCCTACAATTGTGGATCTTGTAATTAATGCTCTTAGTTGGAGAGTGAGTAAGGAAAAACTATATATATTCCTTATGTGAGCCATGTTGAGAGGAGGGGAGGAAAGGAGAGAGTGCTTAGCTATTGAAATCCATAGTGCTGAGCTAATGAAGAGCCATGGTCCTTGAATGTAAGAAAGCTTTGAGACCTCACTTTGAAGAAGGAATATAGAATATTTGCATTCCAGTTGGAGCAAGTCCGGAGACGTAACCCTAGAGGTGGAGGGGTGAACTCCGTTATCAACATTGGTTGTCTCTCTCTTATTTTCCTTCAGGTGTTTTATACTCCTTAATGTTCATTTGTATTATGTTTATTCTTGTAATGCTTTATGATGAATGAACTAATGTGCTCAATAAAACCTATATAAGCCATAGTCAATTTTAAGATCCTTACATTGTAAACATTTGGGAGAGTAGTACTCAACCCGTTTATGGATCAAGTGGTATCAGAGCAGGTGACTGCTTTGCAGGATGGGCAGAGGAGTGAAGCACGCTGAAAGAATGCAAGAGTTGCAAGAGATCAATGACAACATTCAAGCTGACAATGCAGAATTGAGAAGAATTTTGCAAGTAGCTGAAGAGGAGAAGCAGGAGCTTCAAGAGATGCTACGAGACAAGGAAGATTTATTGGCTAAGTTGCAGAAGGTTGAGAGGATGGATGTTGCATCTCAAACCGAGGTATATGATGTTTCTTCATGTTCTATTTTCTCTCCATATGAAACTAATGTTGGCATGAAGATCCTCATGAATATGGGGTATAGAGGAGGTGGACTTGGCATTAATGGTCAAGGAGTCACCCAACCATTGGAGGTTGTACCAAGACAACCATTTGCAGGCTTGGGTTATGGACATGAAGAGAAAGGAGAATGCTCGAAAGTTGTTGAAACTAAAGCCATCTCTTCACCACCGAATTCCAAGAAGGGAATCAAGACAGTTAGTCCTCATCAGTTCAAGGACAAGTCAGGAAGGTATAACAATCATTCAAGTTTTTCTTTTGCATATAAGAGAAATGATTGCTTCCATAGATCTTCTAACATTGATGTAGTTAAGCATCAAACAAAGAAAATGTGGGTTAAGAAGACAGATGTGTCCATGAAAAGTGAGACCAAGAAGAAGAAGAACCTTACGTATCCTCCTGCAAGGAATGTACAACTGAATGGAAAACGAAGGAATTTCTGCAATTTCTACAAAATTAGAGGCCATTGGGAGAAGAAGTGCTGGAAATTGCACCCTGAAATTCGCCAAAGTCAAACAAGCAGAATGTAAAAGATATTGTGAAGAAGGAGGCTCCATCCACCATTGGAAAATCATGATTACGAGATGTAAGTGCTTGGTACTGGTTCGATAAGTAGTTCATAATGTTTTTGCAAGTTGTATTTTTGCTATGTTGCAAAATTTCAAGTTTTATGGGGGCATGTATCTCCCTTTTGATGGAAAACGCTCAAAAATTTTCTGACTCGGAATCGATAAGTAATGGCGTCATTGCGAAGGGCTGGATGAGAGAAATCCAACAGCGTGAAAATCGCGCCAAACGGCCTCCGGATGAGAAAGTTGCCTCTTATCGATGACCACAACCTTCCTTATCTTCCTCTCAACTACCCCTGGTCGCCATTTCTCTGCTTGCCTTGCCCTTGGTGGGAAGGATTATACTGGGAACAGGATAAAATGGGAGGCCAGATCTTGAAACTGAAACAAGTATGGCAAGAAAAGAAGAAACTGGGAGAGCTGCAGCGAACGGAAGGAGCCTAGTCCCCGGTTCAAATTTCCACAGCACTAAGCACAAAGAATGGACGCCTTACTGATTTGCGTGCTGCAGCAATGAACAATGAGAAATTTGCACGTGTTGCAGTGAAAAAAAAACTTATGGTGGCTTCAGTATGTGCTGCTGGAGACAGTGTTGCCTATGAAAGAGCTGCTGAGTTTGGTGATGATGTTGTCATTGTTGCAGCTTATCGTACCCCTATATGCAAGGCTAAACGTGGAGAATTCAAGGATACTCTTGCCGATGACTTGCTGGCTCCTGTTTTGAAGGCACTGATTGACAAGACTGGACTTAAACCTGTTGAAGCTTAAATTAAAGCTGGGTTTTACGACATTGGCATCGGTGCAAGAGTGGAGTCAATGAGTGTCACTCCTTTGGCGTTTGAAGGCTCTGTCGAATCGATCTCTGGACTCCACACACAACAATGTCTGTTGGAGCTCACGAGGGTTCTCAGACCAGGAGGGATTAGCGTCCTTCAAAACTCTAATTCCACAAATGATGATGTTGAAGAGACCCTACCTTCTCCAGAACACATTCTTCAATAAATTACTGAAGCAATACCCGAATCTGCTCTCTTCCGCTGTCAAGAAAATCAGGAAAATCACCGATAAGTTGCAACAACAGGTTGCAGTTGCAGTGGAAGATGTGACCCAGAAATTGGCAAATGAGCTCGTTATTGATCCAGTCCATAAGCTAAAAAATGGATTCCACAACTTCAAAAGTCATGCTACCTGACAGAAATGGAAACCCACCATTGCAGATTGCTACAAGGAAGAAGCATGGGGAGCGGATCTACTCCACATAGATCAAAGAAAAGATCATGGGAAAATCCCACCAAATCTTGAATACACCTCCAGAATCACGTCGCCTACTTCTTATGAGCCAACGTGGTGGTTCCATGCGAATTTATCAGGCGCACATGTCTATCTATAAGCATCGTTGTCACTATTCTGTTACGAAAACTAATCGTTCAGACAATTGGTCCTAGCACAGGATTGTTCTTTTCATCGTGCCCTTCAATGAACAGTTTGTAGAGGGCAGTTTCTATAAATTACAACACTTTTCCGTGTGATTAAAAATTATGATATGCCCGAGTATCTGAAGCTGGAATTTATAAGGGAAACTAGTTTTGCACATATGAGGATATCAGATGGAGTTGGTTCACTTCTCCAGTTATCTGGTCTTTTTGCCAAGTTATCCATTGTTCGGGATACGTCAAAAGCTGCATAGCTATCATGTGAGATATCATGACGGTGCTCACCATTGTTATCGTGTTTCTCACGAGCGTTGGGTCGTTACTCATCTCGGCGCTTATGGTCGGATTGGGTATCGTTTGTGCCCACGGTGCATTTAGGGTTCCCGAAGATCTGTTTTTGGACGAGCAGGAGCCGATGGTCGGATTCTTGTCCTTCCTCGGTGGCGGTGGATCCCAGCCCCCTGTTGTTAGCCATGTTTGAGAGTTGTCTCATGGCTTGTTTGGTGACTTCAGTGGAGTTGAGCTACCAAGGCTGCAAAGCAGAGCGTTGGTGCTTTGGACTTTCTGGATACAAGTGCCATTATATTTTTGTTCGTTTTGCTGGCATCAACAAAAGGGGCACATCAAGTATGTTAGGACAGTAAAGTGCCACGAGGTGGTGAATTGATTGATGGGAAGTCTCCATAGAGACGAGACTTATTACTCGGATTTCTTTAAGAGCTGAGACTTGATTGTTGTAGGTCACACAGGCCATTACATAGCAAAAGAATCAAGAGCCAAGACTTTGGACTATTTCTCCATCATTTCCCGCACTTTCGAGGACTGTATAGTTCATTGTTTGGAGTTCGAATGAAGGAAACATCCATATGCCAAGCAACAGATTTGGTAAAGCTGACTATTAAAACTTTTGTTTTGATCATATACCCTAGTTTTAAATACTTATATGTGCACATGAGATACGTCATAGTCGGGGTCTCCTTGGTGAGAACGTGCAAAAGTTTGGCCGGAGATGCTTCTATACTTTGGTTTTGAAACCTGATGTATTTTTCCCACATGTGTTTGGGAGTTGGGTTTTATAAATGCACATATTTTGTAATGGGGCACTTGATATATGTTTTGACTGTGTAAAAAGGCTTGTTTAAGCCACTCTTACGTGAAGAAGAGTGAGGCATATTTTTGCGCATTAAGCCTTGTTGGTTTTTTTGTAAAAAGTTGATTGAGGCGTTTTTGCCTAAGCCTATTTTTGGCATTTGCATGTAAACTTGACCAATGAGTGTGGTTATAAACTCTTGGCAAGTGTTTCACAACAAAATATAAACAGGTATGATCAGTCACAGCGCCAGGTTATCATCAATTACAGGTTGCAACTTTAAGCAGATGTGGGCGTTTGTATTCCGATTCCGAAGAACAAAGGTGAAGGAGTCTTGAGGGGATGTGCCTTTTTCAAGCATTTTCATTGCAGCAGTTCCAGGTGTTGGTGTTGTGTTCCGATTCTGAAGAACAGGGGTGAAGGAGTTTTAAGGGAACGTGCCTTTCAGAGACATTTGCATACACTTGATGATGGATTGAAACTGATACTTTCGGAGACCAAAAGTTTCTTTTGTGGGGAGGTGTGATCCGAATGGATCTTCGCACGTGAAAGAGCGCCATGTTGATTTTAAGATGGCGACAAAAGTGTTTAAATGATGCTTTCTTGGGTTATATTTCTCATGCATTTAATTATGCATTTGTGGGAAAAATACTTCATGAATTTTTTCATATTAGTTTGATTAATGCTTTATGAAGTGCTCATGCATTTAATTATGCATTTTATGAGCTTTAATAACTCATGCATTATTATTATTCACTTGTAATTAAAATGATTAATATTTGTGAGAGAAAATTTGTCTCACATATTATTCATTTATTAATTATGGAAATTGGTTTTCATGTGAGAAACCACCTCRCACCAATTTKCCATTTTCTTCTCAATTGTAGGTTGAGAGAATCAAGGGCAWGGTTGGAAAKTMTTTGGGYRGTTTTGAGAYTTTTCCATTTTTKRWGCCTAAGATGGTTGAAGATCCTACTTTTAAGGATCTTGTTTTTCCTTCTTTGTAATCAGATCCTACAATTGTGGATCTTGTAATTAATGCTCTTAGTTGGAGAGTGAGTAAGGAAAAACTATATATATTCCTTATGTGAGCCATGTTGAGAGGAGGAGACGAAAGGAGAGAGTGCTTAGCTATTGAAATCCATAGTGCTGAGCTAATGAAGATCCATGGTCCTTGAATGTAAGAAATCTTTGAGAGCTCACTTTGAAGAAGGAATATAGAAGATCTGCATTCCAGTTGGAGCAGGTCCGGAGACGTAACCCCAGAGGTGGAGGGGTGAACTCCGTTATCAACATTGGTTGTCTCTCTCTTATTTTCCTTCAGGTGTTTTATACACCTTAATGTTCATTTGTACTATGTTTATGCTTGTAATTCTTTATGATGAATGAACTAATGTGCTCAATAAAACCTGTATAAGCCATAGTCAATTTTGAGATCCTCACATTGTAAACATTTGGGAGAGTAGTACTCAACCCGTTTACCTATCCGTAGAGCCATCATGATTGACCAACGCGAGGGTAATCGTGCCACACGCAACCTCACAAGAGGATAAGGCATATGGAAGAAGCGATTGAGAGGGCAGACGCAAGGGGAACTCTGGCATTACGCAGGGTGAGTGATAGCAGAGAGGAAGGATTGCAACCTTCGCTCCTGGTCTCAGCTCGGGGGTGGCTAGTGGTAAATCCGCTGGGAGTTGCTACGCCTACGGTTGGGTGGAAACGAGCACCCCTCTCAGTAGTTGCACCCATTTCTGAAGTCACTTCTGATAAGTGTTTTTTTTACATATTGCCTCTTGAAATTCATAGAATGTTACATATATGTATATGCTCATATACCTATGAAATTGTGAACGATTTCAGTGTAAGAATGCCTATGCAGTGTTTTGATAAGAATTTATAGACATATGCTTATAAAAGAGGAAGCCATGCATGATTTAAGTTGATAAATGAATCTAATTATAGGTTGAATTAAGTTAGGCTTCCAGCCCGTTGTCGGGAAGTTGTTTCCCTTCACCCATCTCCCGGAAATCCCCGGAATAGATCTCTTGTAGAGTTTTCCTCCTTGGAAAGGTTTACCCAAAACCTAGATTAGGAACTTGAAGGTGCAAGTCTTAATAACCTTGTACGAGGAGGAACGATCCTCTTAAAGACCCGCGATGGCATCTTAAGGGAGGAATATCGAATCGACGGATGAGAATTCGTCGGGAAATCCACAGTTTCCCCACAACCGTTAGATTAGCAGGAGAAGGTAGGGTGTTAAAGGTATTACCACCTGATTTTCCTGTGTCTTCATGGGTAGTGAAGAGTCTAGGGTCGTAGATTCCCATGCTCCATGAGAACATCCGGACCGCTGATTTCCCTGTCCACAAAGTTGTGGAAGAGTGCATAAAGTGGCATCGAAACCGTTGGATCTCACTGAGGTGCGATGAGGTTACGGCCACCTCGGAGTCCAAGTTCGAAAGGCTGGTGAACCGTTAGATCAGCAGTTGAACTCCCACTAACCGTTAGATCTGGCAAGAGTTACACCAGGGTTAAGTCCTAGTGAACAGAGGAGCGTCCCTAAAACGTCATCGGGATATTGAAGTTATCGGGAACTCCGGAAGTGAAGAAATCTTGCCGCTTGGAATCGCGATCCACGATATCCCGGTAATATCAGAGCCATCCATTAGTGAGACACGTGTCAGGGGATTCCGAGGAGTCAGAATTTGGAGCATCGGGGATTTCGAAGGAAAGAAACCCTTGCAGTTGGGAATCGCGATACGCAAAATCCCGACAGGAGAGTTGTGTGGGCCACTGTTGAAGCTAGTGGAGGAAAGGTGTCAGGGATCTAGTGAGAGTCGGGAAATCGGGGAATCAGAATTTCTAAGGTCAAAGGATACGGGACATCAAAAGTCTCGAAATCTCGACAAGGATCTGGACCGTCCGTTGGCAGAGGGCACGTGGCGGAGATCAAGCGCCATCGGTGTTTGACGCATCAGGAACTCGACATTTCCAGGGACAGGAGGACGGGGAAGTCCCAGGTGGAAACCCCGACATAATCCGATCCATTCGTTCAGAGGGACAAGTGTTAAAGATCTGACGAGAGTCGGAAAATTGGGAAATCGACATTCCTGAGGTCGAAGGAACCAGGACATCGAAAATCCCGGAATCCCGACAAGGATCTGGGCCATCCTTTTGGAGGAACGCATGGAGGAGATCAGAGCGATTGGGAAAGTCCCGACAAGGGAAGCCATCCCTTGGCGTTTGGTTCATCGGGATATCGGGAATCCTGTGGACGTGGTGTTTACCCCTTATGGAATCGCGAAGTGCGAAACCCCGATGGGGTAAGGTTGTGGACACGGGGTAATGGTCACATGGATCAGGGTTGAGCCAGGAGGGCTAGCTGAAGTAGAGGCGCATCGGGAATCGGAGAATCGTGAATCCCGTGGGCGTATGCACATCGACATCGAAAACCGCAAAACCTCGACGTAGAGGTTTGACTACGGTTCCGGGGTAGTGGTCACATGGACCATAGGGTTATCCTGGAGGGCTAATGCACTAAGGACACATTCGAAGGATCGCGAGTCTTGGGGGTGAATGAATTTTGACATTAGAAACCCCATAGCCCCGATGGGAGTTATGACCGTGGTCATATAGAGGAGGTCATGTGAACCAAGAACTTAGCCTAGAAGGATAATGTGCATTTAAGCGCATCGGGATTGTTGGAGACATAAATCCCGACGGAAAGGGACATATGACCATGGTTATGTACAGAGAGCTGGGTAGGTAAATAGAAGACCTGCGACTCGGGGATTGGCATTTTGTTGCTACACGCTCAGAGGATTTTCGTTATTGAGAAATCAACCAAAATTTTGAATTACGGTAGTGGGTGTGTTACAAAGTGGTATCAGAGAATGGTTGCAACACTCGGCCTGATTAGGCTCATGCACGATTCACGCATAAAATCCGTTCGAATAACTCCTGTGAGGAGTAACCCCCTGACTTAACTATCTTATCCAGGATTAAAAACTTGGAATATGAAAACCCGAGTCTGTATGCATGTGAAAGGTTATGAAATTATGCGCAAATTATAAATTGTATTTAACTCTTGACTAATATCTAGCGTTTGTCTTTTCACTCAAGCGGACGATCAACCGCATAAATCTACAAACGCAGAGTATGGTGACTCACCAAGAGGTGGGAGAAGGCTCCCACAACAGGGACGAAGAGTCTGACGAAAGAAGAGCAATAGGAACCCCTCCAGGCCAAGCTGAGACTGTGAGGAGTCTCATGGTCGAATTGCAAAGCTGTAAGGTCGATAATGAAAGAATGATGAAAGAACAAGAAAAGAAAACCGAGATTAATGCAGTTTTATTGCAGAGCTTATCCAACCTACAGCGACAAATGCAGCATGAACCTGAGATGCAGAATCATGGTCATATCAGTGGCCATACTGAGAGAATCACGTCAAGAAAGGTGCACCCCAGAGGTAAAGGACCAGTACCATATGATTCCACTGAGAAGGAAGCTAGTGATTCAGAAGGCTCTTCGAGCAGCAGGACCAGTTCCTATTCTTGCAGGAAACAAAAGAAGCAAAAACTTACAAGAGTCATAAATTTGAGGAATTCAAGAAGGCCAAACCTCCCTCCTTCGATGGAGAGATAAAGAAGGGAGAGGAAGCTGAGGATTGTTTACTTGGACTGAAGAAATATTTCAGAGTCCATGATTTCTCAGAGAACTTGAAGGCCTGAGTGGCCACTTTCAATATGAATGGAAAGGCTTCCATCTGGTGGGAAGACCTTAAGAATATGAAAGGGGTTCGCGAGGAGGACCTGTCTTGGAAACGGTTCGAGAAGTACTTTCGGAAGAAGTATTTGTTGGAAAGGTATTTCGACGAGAAGGCTAAAGAGTTTTATGAACTCAAACTGGGACAACTTACTATGGAGGAGTATGTCAACAAATTCCTTGACTTACTGAGATATGTACCCTACATCAAAGCCGAGAAGGTGAAGGCACAACGCTTCATCAGTGGGTTACCCAAGGAATATCGGAACCGAATTGAATTTGACAAGCCAAGGACCTTAGAAGACACCATAAGGAAGGCAACATATTGTCATGAACAATATGGACATTAGGCAGAGTCTCGTGGAGACTGGAAACAGAAGAGTGGTTCGAGATTTCATAAAAAGGGAAACAAATCCTCGGGATTTAAAAACTACAAGAGGAACCCCAGAATGAACTTCCCAACTTGGAGTGTACTCCATCAAAACTTTCCCTCGGTGGACGGAAATAAAACTTCTAGACCTATACCAGTAAAGACTGATAACCCAAAGAGGAAACCTTTGGAATGCTGGGATTGCGGAGGAGAGCATCTCTAGAGAGACTGCCCACACCAACAACAGAACAGTCGGAAAGTTTATAACCTTCAGGAAGTGACCACAGTCAACGATGTGGCAAGGAGTGTGCCACAGATTTATGCAGCCTTGGATAATAACTAGGCTGACCTCCAAGCTTCAGTGGTTGAAATAGAAGGTATGATTTTCAACCACCTAGTGTCTGTTTTGATTGAACCTGGTTCAAATTTGAGTTATATAGCCCCTAAAACTGTTGATAAGTGCAAGCTACAACCACATAAGAAAACTAAACCATGGTTGGTACAGTTAGCCACTGGCACCAAAAGAAAGGTAGTGGAGGTCGTACCAGCTTGCCAATTAATGTTGGGTGAATTTTCCACCCAAGCAACCCTTAATGTATTACCCCTGGGATCATATGACCT
>ML792164.1:729734-745239 GCA_009831015.1 Picea engelmannii | reverse complement strand
CAGTCGACTGGAAGGAACACTTGATAGTGGAATATGCAAAGGATCAGTTCACTTGTCAACTATTGGATGGGAAAATACAGGATGACAACTTTAGGGTCATAAATGACCTCATCTATTACAAAGGCCGGATCTTTTTAGTTCCTAGATCAGCTCTCAAAGCTAAGATCCTGCATTCATGTCATAACTCACCAGTAGCAGGGAATCAAGGCATCAATAAGATGTACAAGAAGCTGAGAGAGATATTTGCATGGAAAGGCCTCAAGGAAGATGTGATGAAGCATGTCAAAGAATGCACTACATGCCAAGAAAATAAGGATGAGCACACACACCCTGCAGGACTGTTGCAGCCCCTACCTATTCCAGAGCACGAGTGGGAAAGTATATCCCTGGATTTCATCACCGAGTTGCCCTGAGCACAGGGGAAATATTGCATTTTCGTGGTGGTAGACAGGTTGACGAAGTTTGCACACTTTTTTCCCATAGCCACAGACTTCAGTGCAGCATAGGTGGCCGAATTATTTTTCAGAGAGGTGTTCAAACTACACGGCCTACCCAAAACCATCATCAATGACAGGGACAGCAGATTCATGAGTACATTTTGGCTGGAGTTGTTCAGATTAGTGGGTACGGCATTGACTCCTAGTACTAGCTATCACCCTCAGACGGATGGTCAGACTGAGATAGTCAACAAATGGGTGGAAGGTTACCTCAGAAACTATGTAGCAGGACAACAAAAAGCATGGGTCAGATGGTTACATTTGGGAGAATATTGCTACAACACCACCCAACATATGTCCATTGGCATGTCACCCTTTAGAGCTTTATATAGCTATGATCCTTTATCATTTGTGGAGATTGCATTTGGTGACAATAGGGCTCCGATGGTACAGGATTGGATACAGAAGAGCCAAGACATTCTCAAGGAATTGAAGGATCATTTACAAAGGGCACTAAACCAACAAAAGGTCCGAGCTGACAAGCACAGAGTTGATCGTACATTTGAGGTTGGTGATTTAGTATATTTGAGGTTGAACCATACAGGAAGGCCTCCATTAAGGGACGCGAAGCGGAGAAACTGCAACCATGTTTCTTTGGACCTTACAGAGTCAGCAAGAGGATAGGGGAAGTATCTTATGAGCTGGAGCTTCCACAGGGTAGCAAAATCCACAACGTTTTCCATGTCTCATGCCTTAAAAAATCCCTCGGACAACACGTCAGGCCTATTGAGGCATTGCCTCCCATGGATGAGGAGGGACAACTTGTTTTGATTCCAGAGGAGGTGTTAGAAGTCAGAGAGAAGAGGCTCCGAAGCTGAAGCATCAAGGAGTATTTGATCAGGTGGAAGGATTTACCCATTGAAGATGCCACTTGGGAGCAGGAGCACGTGGTTAGAGAAGCAGGTTTGGAATTGCTTGAGGACAAGCAATTTCAAGTAGGGGAGATTGTAATGTCCCCCACCTCTTAGAGAGGTGATGAGGAGACTGAGTGGCCTGGGCACCGCCACTAGGTCATAGTCTCACACTGAGGGGGGGAAAGTCAAGAAGTTAAAAGTTATATTTTTAAGTTTACTTAAGAAAGGAAAAGGATAAAGGAGTAAAAGATAACTCAACAGAAAAATAGAAGATTAACCATGGGAGTTAACCTAAATCAACAGAGAATTAGAAGGAGAAGTATAAGTAAGAGGCTGGGGTGCACCTATTAGGCATTCTGGTTTTGGATTAGCATTTTCTATTGCTCTTGAGCATTTAGTTTGGGGGTTTGTTGTACAAACCCTTGTGAGCAACTCAGTGGTGAAATATCCACTCACCTTGTTCCGCAGCTTGGTCTCGGGGATGAAAGACTCCTCCACACCATTCTAGTCTCAGCCCATCTCCATCTAGTTCTTCAGAAGGGGCAGGACCATTAGTTTGAGGGCTTTTCTGGAGGATTATCATCATTCTACATTTGTCTGCAGATTAGGACATCTTGGAGCCATAGGGGACGTCTTGTAATTCAGTAAAACTCAGATCTAGGGAGATCTGCTTGAGATCTGAGTCTGAAACTTCTCCGACGGGATTCTTATAGCCCGATCTATATTCTTGGAGAGTTTCAGAGCATTTGGAGACCTCCTTCATCAGGTCCGAACCAGCTAAGGTTTCAGTCATCCAGTGGGGCACCCCATTCAGTGGGAAATTCATATCTACAGAGATTGAGAGGGATCTTGGAGATTCAGGCACCTGGGTTATTCTTACCATCACCCGATCTATATTCTTGGAGAGTTTCAGAGCATTTGGAGGCCTCCTTCATCAGGACCAAACCATCTAGGGTTTCAATCATCTAGTGGGGCACCCCATTCAGTGGGAAATTCAGATCTACGGAGATTGAGAGGGATCTTGGAGATTCAGGCACCTGGGTTATTCTTACCATCACCCAATCTATCAATTGGCATATTTCTTAGGGTGATTGGACACTTTTGNTTATGCCAGATCGGCCATCTATTGTATTGATCTTACATTGCTCATAATAAAAAGGTCAGATCTTTTCTTGTGCTTCTACATCTTGAATATATTGTGATATCCATGTGTTGATGAATCTTGTATGCACTTAATAACTCAATAAAGTAGTAGTAGTTAGTGATTCCAAGAAAGAATTTGGCTTGGGATCATTACAACTTCCATCTGTACTATCTTTGCACTAGCTGCATCCATGGGTTGGAAACTACATCAGATGGATGAAAAGACAACATATCTCAATGGTGATATTGATGAAGAAGTTTACATTGAGCAACCAGAAGGATTCATGATGCAGGATGAGAAAACTCATGTGTGCAGGTTGAAGAAAGCCTTGTATGGACTAAAGCAAGCACCCCGTGCTTGGTACGAGAAGATGGATGGATTCTTGATGTGTTTGGGCTTCAACAAGAGTACTGTTGATCCAAACCTATATTATCATATTGTTGGTAATGAGTGCCTAATCTTGGTCCTGCATGTGGATGACTTATTCCTCACTAGTTCAGAAAGACTTATTGTTGAATGCAAGCGAGCATTGACTTCTGAATTCGAGATGAAGGATCTGGGTATGATGCACTACTTCTTGGGACTAGAAGTATGGCAGAGGACTGATGATATTTTCTTGAGTCAAGGAAAATATACAGTGGAGATATTGAAGAAGTTCGGTATGATAGAGTGCATATCCATGCCTACACCGATGGTGATGGATTTGAAGAAAATGAATGATGCTTCTACTGATTCAGGAGAGATTGATCCACATTTGTACTGATAGTTGATTGGATCATTGATGCATCTGGTTAACACCAAAACTTATATATGCAATGCAGTGAATGTACTTAGTCAGTTCATGAGTCAACCGAGACAGACTTACTGGATAATAACGAAGCATGTATTAAGATATCTACGAGGCACAATTAGATATGGCTTGAGATATGCCTCTAGTGTAGACTTGAGTTTGCAAGGAGCACAATGGACTAGAAGCACACATCCGATTGTTGTTTCACCTTGGGGTTTGCCATGGTTTCCTGGTGCAACAAGAAATGGAGCTCTGTGGCCTTGAGTACCGCAGAAGAAGAGTATATAGCATTGAGTGTGGTAGTTTGCAAAGTAGTGTGGATTCGCAAGATTCTGACATATTTATTTGATCATGAGATGGATCCTACCATTATTCATTGTGATAACCAGAGCTGTGTGAAGCTGTCTAAGAATCCTGTGTTTCATGATAGATCAAAACACATTGAGATAAAATATCATTATATCAAAGACATGGTGCAAAGGAAAGCAATACATGTGCAATACCTTTCTACACATGAGCATATTGCAGATATCTTCACCAAACCGCTTTCCAAGACAAAGTTCGAGTACTTCTATGAGAGACTTGGCATGGTGGAGAATGCCTCACTAGCTGAGAGGGACTGTTGATGATTACAACTTTGTGAGACATCCTCCATGACAGAGACTGAGTGAGTCGGCCTGTGAGAGAGCCCATGAGTTGGGTGTGCCCATGAGATGGGTGTGTCATTCCTCTCTGCACTGAGATGAGACGATGTGTGCCCTTGTGTGGGGTGAGGATTCCCATGAGATGGTTGTGTCGTTCCTCTCTGGATTGAGATGAAACGATGTGTACCCTTGTGTGGGGTGAAGGTACCCATGTGATGGGTGTACGTCAGACTCTGGACTGAGTTGTTATGACATATGGTCTCCTTCCTTTTGGAATTAGTTGAGTCAGGCTTGAGATGGTACTCCAGATGATTCTCTTGTGGACTGCGTGAGATAAAGATTTGTTGAGTAGGGCATCTTTATGGTTGAGCACAGGTGGACGTGCCCCTAGTGGTTGAGAACTAGTGGATGTGTGAGATCCCTTGCTATATTGTCTGAGAGTAAGATTTACCTGTAACCCTACTTTTGATGTAAACGGTATTGGTCGACTCCACCACATGTGAAAGATAACCAATGTTTATTGTAATAATTAATTATTTTCTGAGTTATTGAGGTCGGTCCTGTTGTGCCAACAAACACCACTTTTGGTCTGTCCAGTCTAGTATAAGTAAAGGTGATTTCCCCATTGAGGAAACACACAAGTCTCTTGTCATTTCATAATTTCAGCAAGTACACTTTTAGGGTTGAAGTGCGCACCTCTCTTGGGTGCAAATTTCAAGGTAGTAGAGCACCCTCTTGTGTGCATTAGGGTTTCATGGTTGGAGAATCTTGTCTTGAGAATATAGCAAAGGATTGTTGTGCTTTTCTCCCTTATTGAGAAGGGTTTTCTCAGGATATTTCTTGTGTTCTTGTGCATGCTATTTCTTCTTGTGATCTTGGTTTTTGCAACAATTGTGAATGGTGTAGCTGCATTTGTTTATGGTTCAAGTACATGACTAAAATGAAATAAACCTCATTCTTGAGACAAGCGTAGTGAAAATTCAACATATAGCATTTTGAATTAGGAGTTGTTGATCACAAGATGGAGGGTTTATGTAGGTGGTACCTACAATAGTGAGGGATATTGGAGGTAAAGGAGGTTGAATGAATGGTGATCCATGAGGAAGAAGCTTTGGAATACTCTGAGGATCTGTTAGAGGACCAACCAATATTTTCTAGCCTAGTAATCCACCCACTTGACGACACATTGGATCCAAAGAGGTATACACAATTGGGGTCAAAGTTGGTGGAAGAAGATACCATTTCCATCATCGGTGAGATGGCATAGGCTCTTTCAGATCGTTGTATGGGGGAATTTATCCTACCAATGAAGGAATTAATTAACATGGGTGGTGTATCTCCTGAAATCCTTATATGTTGGCATAGTGAACTCTGGGGACTTATACAAGGTTAGATATGGATGATACTTGGAATTTAAACCTCATCATAGGTGATTTGAATGCACTAAATAGTTTGAATGAATTCTCTATTGATGCTTTTACTTCGGACAATACGTGCATAGATCTCAAAATTCCTAGTTATGGTTCAGAACAAAGGCATTATAGGATTACATATGTCGTTTCATTGGTGATATGTTGGATCGCCTTCACATGAATGGTACCCGAATTTAGGATCTAGAAAAGTTAGATTCATAGGATTTATAGGGTGGGAGGAAAAACAAGCATCGTTGATGTGTAAAAAAATTATAGGCTCCAATTAACCTTAGAAGACAAAACTTAATGAGATCTTGGAGATGGAGGATCGGGCCATAGTTGATTATTTTTCAAGAAGGATAATGAGTCATAAAAACTTGAAGGCATGGAAAAAATAAATTTTTAACCCATAGATGGTTGCAACCCTCGAGCTCTAATTCTAGTAAGGGGTTCTATAGTTTGGATCCTTTGTTCAATGAGCAAGGTTGAAGACATTTTGCACAAAAGGTGGAAGTGGGGAGCTCAATCATTTTACCTCAAAAGGTGGCATATGTATTTTGATGCCAAGTTAGCACATCAGGATATCATCCTGGTCTGGATAAGGATTCCAAGGCTCCTACTAATCATGTATTTAGAATACATTTTTGAGGAAATTGGGAATTCCCTGGGCATTTTCTATGAGGAAAATTTGCCATATAGAGACTTGGGATATCTATGTATAGCCTAAATATTGGTTGGTTTGGATATTAGAAAAGGGTTAGAAGAGACTATGCAAATAAGGAAAAAATCACATTATTTTTTCTTGAATATAGACTATGAGGATATTCCACTTAGATGCAGATGGTACCACAATTATGGATATCTTACACCAAAATGCACGCATTTAGTCTTCATAAAAATTATGGGTTCAAAATAAGAATTCATTTGTTGAAGAGGATGACTTAAAGGGTTCGAATCCAATCACAAAATCTTTGGAGGCTTTAGAGGATAAAGGGGATGCTAGTTTCCTTTAGGAGGTTCTTTGGGTAGCTACTTTCCAATATTTGGAAACAATCATTCCCAATGATTTGTCGATAGAAAAACCTGTTGATGCTTGAATCCGTCAAGGACCAAAACGACAACCTCACGAGGATATGAATCCTCCGTCGTTTTTATAGAGGTGGTACTCCTCTTTGACTTATGATATTCTTAATAACTTCGGATTAAGAAATAATATAGGACCTTAATGTAGTCCAATCTTTTATGCTTAAAGAAAGCTAAAAATTTTGAAAAGTAAAAAGATTTATAAAAGAGCATTCCTGAGAAATGGACCAAGAATCTCACACATCACACATTACAAAAAAAAACAAAATTCCTTCACATCAATCATAGTGAAAATAAAGATTTATTATCATACCAAAATAAAATAAAATGATTCATACATATGAGAGAACTTATATAGAGTAAATGCTTGTATAGCTCAAAAGAAGATTATGATAGATCAATTTCAAATAATTTATACTCAAAACTTAGATTTATAAAATACAGTCAAAGCTGATCCCAAATTAGTTCTCCAGGATTTCTCAAAAATAATAATGTATGTTACAATGCTTTGAAATTAAAGGCGTCTGTCCATAGGACTGGGATTGGGGCTCATGCTGACCATAAAACAAACATATACAAGAATATAGAACGTAGAAGGAAGAAAGTGGGCGGATGTCAAACAACAAGATCTTGAAAGAAGGCAAAGATAAAGTTATCAGGATTTGGTTATACTTTTCTATTTAAAGAAGAAGAATAACTAGATGAAAATTGATAAAGAAAGAAGCAAGCATGTGATCATCATGAACTTACTATGATGGTATCTCTTGTTTTCATTTGCTTGTTGTTATTTCTTTTATACTCTTGTTGGTTGTGGTTTGATTACTGATCATAACTACCTCTGCTGAAATTTTAGAGATCTTGGCAATTGAGTTGTTCAACCATTCTTGGATAAAGTCCCTTAATGGGGAAACAATAACTTCTTGTTTTATTTTAACATTAAACAACAACTTTTCAATTTCTCTAAGATCAACAGATAAATTTTTTAATATATTTTCAATATATTCTTTTTTATTTGTGTACTCAACAAGACAACTATCAATGTCGTCATGTGTAAATTCAATCATATTATCAAAATTTTTAGTAGATGTCCTTTTTAATTCTTCAATTTGCTCTTCTAAATGATGTCGAGTCATAAGCATAGAATTTGGAAGATATTTAGGGTCCAAGACTTCGACAGTGGTTCCAACGATATCCAAATCAAGTATTTTTTAATATGCTTCATTCTTCCTTCTAGTTAAATCATCCAATTGAGTTATCAGACCCTTTAACACATTAATTCTTTCCAACCAGTAGGATTTTAATTGTTTTATGTGGCTCAGAGAAAGTATATTTTCTTTATTTCTTGTTTGCTCTGTAATTGTTGAAACTTTCATTGCAAACATCACGACTCTGTCTGTGTAAAATCCTTCATCATTTTTCAAATCTGAATTCAAGTATTCCCTGGTATTCTGAATTCTCAAACCGAGAGAAACAAAACCCTTTTCCATATCCCACAACTCTACAATTAGTGACATCCTTTTCTTAATATTTTCTTCAACGAAATGTTGGGTGGCATCGATTAAATTGGAAATTCCTGTGACCCTTGCACTTGGTTCTAGGTTTTCTTGAAGACCTTTTCCAGAATGAATCATAGCAATGAGAGAAGATAGAATAGGTGGAGGCATGAGGGTTGCCTCCAATTCTTTAATTCTTTGTTTTAGTTGAGCATTCTCTTCCTCCATATGTATAGTTCAAATTTCAATTGCATCCCTTGTAACCTTATGAATAGATGGCAATTTAGAAGGCAACATATCTCAAGTATTAATGGTAGACCGTAGTTTCCAGCTCTTACTCTTTTGTATTTCTCTCAAAAAATAATTTCTTAGATTCTTTATCAAAAGAGAATTTTTTTTACAGTGAACGTTTCTTCATCAGAAAATGTCTCATCCTGGATCATGAGCGAGGGAAGATATTGTACATTTTCTCTACTCGATACTTCTACATCTGGGAAAGTAATATTTTCAATGTCTACATCCAAATCCATGTCATCCAATAACAAATCATCTTTTGGAGCATGTGTTTCATCCCCTTCATGGTGTGAATTAGTCCTTTTTCTTTTGACTTTAATTTATGGGGATTTTCCAGATTCCATTTAGGAGGGTTCCTCTCTTCATCATCTCCTGAGTTATTGCTATGCATTTTTCTTGTGTGGGATGTCCCTGGCTGAGGATTTTCCTTTGGTAAGGCATTTCTTTGAGAGACAACTAGTGACTAGACATTCTTTTCACTCAAGGGTTTACATGTTTCTTTATGGTGCTCTGTAGTACTTATAATAGTCTCTATATCTCCAGAATCTCTATCAAATTATTTATTATTTGGATTGTGAATGCCATTTTCTTCTTCTCCATTGGTGGTTGAATTTATAAGTGCAGGGATGAGCCCAAATGAAAGAAAATTATTATAAAAAATATGATTAGGGCCGAAAATCTTGATTCCCTCGGCAAATCTTAGGTCAAAATGTTCGAAACATGAAGCATATTTGTCTATTTTGGAAATTCCTCGGAGAAGAATTTCACCAACTTTCCATCAGAGAGGTATGAATTGCTTTTTTATTTTTTCAGAGAAAGTATGGAACCAAAATTTATATTGTCTCGATATCTCAATGATAATTTTTTTATCAAATATATAGTAAGGAAGGAAAATATGTTTTTTCGATAGAGAAAAAAACCATGATGATATTGTAATTTTCCATTTTCTCAAGAAGTCCTTTTCCCTTCAGAAAAGTCATTACTTCCAATGATAGTTGTGAAGTGTCTTCCCAAAATAACAACTTCTTTAATTTAGACACGAAATCAGAATATACCTCATAGAAATGATGGATGAGTCTTTGCCTCCATAGAGCTTGGTACCACATAGTCACAGGGTCCACCTTTATTTTTACTCTTCGGGCAATGTTTAAACCCTCAAAGGTATGAAAATATGTGATAGCAAATATCAAATAAGACGACATATAATTTTTTTTTTTTTAGTCTTGAAATTAGTCAACTGTGCAGTGATTTCATTCGAAATAATCTTCGCCCAGTCGAGGATAGAATTTTCATGAACCACGAAATGTAGTATATATAATTCCAGTCGGGGAATAGTTTCTGTAGAGTCTTGGCCAACAATCTGAGTAAATAACAAGACAATTTATTTATAAGGATTTTTTGAAGAACTTACCTGAATTATGGATATATCTTTAGGCATTGATGCAGGGTCATGCAAATACTCTTGAAGAAGCTCTGTTCAGTTGTTCCTTCTTCTTAGGAAATTTCTAGCTTCCTCCCCTTTATATACCATGTTCGACTCTTGCAATTTCAACATCTCTCTAAATATTGAAGGTGCCAATGAAATAGGAGAACTACTCTGCAACGCAATGACCCTTTTGTTTTGAATAAGCTTATCGATGCACCAGGTAACAATATCATTGCATACAAAGACTTCTAGAACACATCCCACGAGAACTATTCCCTAGGTCGAAACTTTGTTGTTCTCTTTACCCAAGAAATTTGAATAATACTAGTAGGATAGAGACCAATGATAATTTTGGTTTTCTCTTGCGAAAAGATTCAAAGTATCCCCACAGAATGACTGCTTTCTCATTGTTGTCTTTATGGAGCTTGCGAGATTTTCTTGAAATATTGCTTAGAACAGTAAAATGAATTTGAGTTAGATTTATTTTTACGGAAGCATTAACTAAAAATAAATATCACTAGCCTAGGTATAAGCATCATTAATTAATGACTACTTCAACAATAAATTAGTATTTGAGTCTGTAGGGATAAACATAAATGTGTCATAAAAAAATGTGAAGGGACAAGTAATAACAGAGAATCAGGGTGGGCAACTAGTATGATGAGGTGGGTCCACAAGTCTATGAGTCCAAAAGTATGAATGTATGAAATGGCTAAGTGTTGGAAAATGTCAGGTGGTCAGTGGAGAGAGTGGAGGTGCATCATATATGTATGTAAGTCCGAAATCCCGCGGTGCAAAAATAATATAAGTGTTTTAATGGACTTATACATGGGTGAATGGGAGATAATACAAGTGTGAAGGTCCACGAGTCTGATAGTCTGTGAACATAAAGAAAATGACTAAGTATGGTAGTCTTTTGAAAACCAAGAAAGGGAAAAAAAAGGGAAAAGAGAAAAGGGGAAAAGGAAAGTTAGAATGAGGAACATAAGAGGTAAGAAAAGAAACAAGAAAAATAGAAATAGGGGGGAAGCACAAAAGGGGTTCAACAATTGTCTCCAACTGTGGGATGATAATCCCCTGTGGGTTATCAATAATACATAATCTTCATGACCAAATGTTTTATCCTTCGAGAAATGGAGTCGAAATAGTGAGGATGCACATAATAAAATGAAAAAACTATGTACAAAGAGAAGATAGAATCTCAAGCGAAGTTTTTTTCCAGGTGTTTCCCATTGCAAGACAACATTAACATTTTCCCCTTCATGTATTTAAGCATATATGAGTTGAAACCCAGTATTTTCTCAATAATATAAGGCTTGATCCAGAGTTCTTCAAATTTCGTATGCATTGATGACTTCTCCTTTTCTTTGTTCCAGAGTAACACCAGTTCACCTTTTTGAATTTTTTTTATTGTTGCACTTTGATTGAAATATGTTTTGACGTTCGACTGCCTCTATGATATTTTATTCAAAGATTCATTTATTTATTCTTCCAATATCAACAATTGATTTAATCTCTTTTGCAAAGGGGTACTATCTTCAACGTCATCCATGTTAACTGCATAAGACAAGGCATTTAATTCAAGGATGATTCAAAAATTTTCTTCCTTTTCGTAAACCAATGTATAAGGAGACATCCCAGTAGTATATTTCGGAGTAATTATTCTTGCCCATAAAGCATCTGTCAATTTCAAGTGCCAATTATTTTGACTTTGATCAATGGTTTTCTTTAAAATCTAAATGAGTGTCTTATTGGTAGACTTGGTAAGACCATTCCCTTACGGATAATAGTTTAACGATTTTCCTATGACAATGCCATACTCTCCACAAAATTTTGTGAATTTTGACCTGATGAAAATTGAGCCATTGTTTGTAATGAACTTTTTCGGAACACCAAATATTAACAAAATGTTATCCTTAAGGAATTTTAGTAATTCATCAGAATCTGCCTTTTTCAATGCTATTTTTTCTTTCCATTTAGTGAAGTAGTCCGTAGCATTGAGAATATATATATGCCCCTTACTTGATTTTGGATTTATTGGTCCAATGACGTCCAATCCCCATTGTGTGAATGATTGTTCTATAGATATGGGTTGCAAAGGAATTGAAAACCTTTTCATCTTCTCTGAAAATTGTTGACAAGGGATACATTTTCTCACCGTTGCATATGAGTCTTTGAAACCTGATGGCCAATAATATCCGCCTCTAATTATTTTATGTGTTGTAGAAGTAGGTGAAAAATGCCCCCAACATATGCCTTCATGAAATTCTTGTATTAGTTATTGAGCTCTATTTTCATCAACACACCTCAATAACATGCCATCATAATTCCTTCTGAATAAGATTTTAGAAATCAACACATACTGATTTGATTTCATCTTTAATTCCTTTCTTTCCTTTGGAGTCAAGATGACAGGAAATTATCTAGACTTTAAGTAAAACACAATATATTTGTACCATTCAGAGAAAGATATAGGATTTCTGATTGAGACCGAAACTACTCCATTCAAAGCATCATCATTCGTAATGAGTTTGCACAATCCTTGCCCTTTAATTGCTTTTAGAGGCTTAATTTCAATGTCATATTCTTCAATTTTCGCCAACCAATTTGCCCATTTCCCTTCTCTTAATTGATGGTTCAAAATAATCTTAATTGGATAGGATGGAACATATGCTATGACATGATATTTTAGAATATAGGTACGAAAGTGTGCTATTTACTTTATGAGAGACAAGGCTTGTTTCTCCAATTTTGAGTATCTTAATTCATAATCATGGAGGGTCTTTCTCATGAAACTAATTGGTAGCTCTTCACCCTTGGAATTTCTTTGAGTAAGGACATATGCTACAATAGTTTATGTTGCAAATGAATAAATGATGAAATATCTTTGAAAATATGGACTAATGAGGATCGTTGTCATATTTATTTCCCTTTCTATGTTACTGAAGGATTCCTGTGTATCCGAAGTCCATTCGAACCTTTGATCCTTTTTCAACAATAAATTGATCCGTTTCACAATGCTTGCATAATCATGAACACATCTCCTCACAAAATTTATTTTGCCAAAAAATTATTGGACTCCTTTCTTAGATGATGGAGTCTTGAGTTCATTGATATCCATAACCCTTTTTGGGTCAATATAAATTCCTTCTTTGCACACAATATGCCCCAATAGATTTCCTTCAGTCACAACAAAAAAGCATTTCTTTGGATTCAAAGAAACTTCATATAATCTACATCTGTCAAATGCTTGCCTCAGATGATGGATGTTCTCATTTCTTGTCTTTGAATGGACTGTTAAATCATCTTGCTAGTCCACCATGAATTTCCCTATCAAACCTTCAAATGTGTTGTCCATATCCATTTGAAATGTAGCTCCAACATTTTTTAAACCAAATGACATTTAAACATATACATATGTCTCCCAAGGTGTTATCAAAGTTGTCTTAGCTATGTCTTCCTCTACAACCAAAACTTGGTTGTATCTAGAAAAACAATCTAACATGGACATACAAGCAGATCCAGTGACTTGTTGAAGAAGAAATTCCATGTTAGCAAGGGGATAATTATATTTTACACTTGATTTATTGAGATCTCTGAAATCCACAAACATCTGAATCTCCCCATTCTTTTTTCTCACAATCACCGTATTTGAGAGCCAATCAAAATGCATGATGGGATATTTTATTCCATCTTTCTTCAATTTTTCCAACTCAATATTCACCAATGGTTTTAACTTGGGATTCATCATTATTATTTTATGTTTGATAGGTTTTTCTCCTTCTCTTAATGGGATGATATGCTGAAATATTGTTTTATCATAGGCTTTTAGATAATCATAAATCCAAGAAAAAAACATCAAGATATTCTTTGAAGAGGGCGATATATTGATCAAATTATTCAGAGGTACAATCAACTCCTATTGGCCCTTGGTTATGGATTACAGAAGAACCAAAGAATAAGGAAGAGGAAAGGCGGAGTACGAACTGCGCGGAAGGCACATTGACTGAGAATGGGTCGAAGTGGTCAAAGAAGCAGAAAAGAAGGAGCGAAGTAAGGGAAAATGAGTTGCTGAATGAGAAGATCGAGGAAGATAGACAAGCAAGGAAGATGGATTGTGGACATCTCAACAAGTGAAAAAAGCCTCCAACAGATGCTTTGGAGCACCTCGTGGGAAAGCAGGAAAGATAGGCTGGCGAATCCTTGAAAATGCGGGTCAAGTGGACCTAGGGTCTTCGACACCTCAGGTTTTGGTATTTAGGGTTTTGATACCTAGGTTTCGGCCTAAGGTTGTCTAAGAGTCATTTTAATGTATAAATAAAGGTCTAAGAGAGTTGGGTGGGGTTTGTTATTGGTTGGTCAATTATTGTGGATGATCATTGTTGTCAATACTATTGTCTATTGAGCAAGAGAGAAGTGTTGAGTGTGAGAGCATTCTTGTATTGTAAGATCTTTAGCTGGGTGCGAAGACCATCCCTGCAACTAGGTGCACAAGGAAGGGGAGATAGAGAAGAGAGAAAGAGAGGAAGATATGCAAGCCAAGTACGTAGATAGAACTGTATTTTTTCACATAATATATCATGAAACATAGTTCTGTGGACGTATCCCTAAGGAGAGGGTGAACCATGTATATCTTGTTGTTCTATGTGATTGATGCTGTGTTCTTTTCTTTCTGTTATACTGTTATTGCATTATCGTGTTAGATATGAGATATAATTGTGTGAAGTAAGTATAATATTGATAAAACATAGTTAGTCTATCTGTGTTGTTGTTCTGGATCCACTTTGCATTTCCTCTAGTTGTAGACACCTGTGTCTTGCAACCCCCTATTGCTACTTTGATTGAAACTGCATCTGCTTTGCAGGTGTTGCCAAAAGGGCCAGTAGTTAGGGCTTGTTGGTGCACTATTAGAGTTGAACCTTGGGTCTACCCATGTTCCAACAAATGGTTCCATTGTCAGGACCAAAATCTTCTTGAGGGAATGTCAAGGTGGTTTCCATCAAAGAAAAAGATTCATAAGTGGATAGAAGAACAAGAAAAGGACTTCAATGAAGCTCAGAACAAGAACCCTAATATTAACATAGAGGATTGGTTGGGAAGGTATATCTTTACTGATATACACGAGATTTTCTTTGGAGTAATTCATGAGGAGCTATATGAGTGGTTAGCCAGATTAGTAGATACCCAGTTTGAGATCAGATCTAGACCACTTGTGGTTTGGATGTCAACGTTGATCAAGAAGGTCAAGAGAGTTGATAACGCCATGTCAAGAGCAGTAGATCACTGGTTTGATAGCACTATTGGATGGTACGTTACCGAGTTTTCTATTGACATAGTAGAGTCATATAGCCAAGCAGAGAGATATTTCTTTAAGGGGCCTAGAGGAAAATTTTTACACTTTTTGAAGTTGAAGATCAAGATTGTATTGCATGAGAAGAAAATCTTGAAGATGCAGTAATTGGTCAGATTGAAAATCTAATGTTCAATATCTCAGACAGTGACAACGACACAAAGGTTGTACATACACAGAGTGGGAGAGCATTTAAAGAAGTCCCTCTGGTGAACCTGTTTGAGTAGAGTCACAAGCCACTGGCACACGACGAAGGGTTCTACAGTGGAGAAGAAGAAGAGTTAGTGAATGAGGAACATTCAGAGTCCTCTAGGGTAGAGGAAGGGAAGACTGAAGAACCTCGTCCGGAAGAATTTGTAACTTCATGGACTGCACCTACCATCGAAGTAAGTACTATTAATCCTCCTATTGTTTTAGCAGCACTAAGTAACCAACGTAACCTAAGTTATCAGAGCACTCAAAAAACTGTTACCAGCGTTTCAGTGCACACTTAGTCAAGAAATCTAGGAAGATCTATG
>ML792164.1:713237-728377 GCA_009831015.1 Picea engelmannii | reverse complement strand
GGAAACCCATACAGGGTAAAAACCTCTTTTTCTTTATATGATAAGTAATAGTTACATTATTTACATTATCATACATATGAGCACCAACTCATAATGAGGCTACAACCTCAGTTTTGCAAGCTGCTACTTGTTGAGAGCACCAAATCTCTGTTTTCTCTAGCACCCACTAGAAGGAAGCACCAACTCCCTGGTTTCTCTAGCACCAACTAGAAGGAAGCACCAACTCCTTGAGTGTTTACAACACCAACTGGATGGAAGCACCAACTTCCAATCACACATGCACCAACCTGTATAATAGAGAACAAGAGTTCTCCCTTGCACCACCCTGCCACCTTGGTTTCTCTGGCTGTAACCAGATGGAAGCTACAACTCCCTATGTTCAAGCACCCACTTGAACCTATGAGGACAACAATCCTCCCTTGCACCTCCCTTCCACCCTAAAATATAAATCTTTGCTACTGAAACTTATTACAATAATATAATGTTCAACAATGGCTTACCAGACTCATCATTGTTCTGCTGCATTTCGTTGCTCTGTTTGCCTCACTGCCTTCCTGCACACATGGATTGCACTGTCTATTCTTCTACTCTTTATGCTCTGTGTGCCATTTCCATTCATTGCACAATTCCTCTTCTGTTCAATTCAGCTACTCCACTCTCCTCCTTCTTCACACATGAATCACCTTCAATGACGACAATCACAGCTACACCAACAACCAACACAACTTTTATCTGTATGGTGTACTTATAGCTTCTATGCTACTTGTGCATGCAATGCGGGCAATTGCTCTGCCTGCTCACACCATGTTCATCTCCTCCAAATTTCAAGTGCTATGTCTGATCATCATTGTAACCCTTCAACTTCTCTGGCGGTTTGCCCACGCGTTCAACATCACTGGATGTCATGCTGAGATTCCTCAGCCTCTCTGGCAGTTGAGACTCTTTGTCTTCTCTGTCTTAGACGAGCTTATCCTTTCTATTTTCAGCTACAGACTTCAATCCCCTTCCATCGGTCAATTGCCTGTATCAATAATCCTCAATCCACTGGAAGATGTTTTGAGACTCTTCATCTTCTTTGGCAATCACACTTAGTCCACTTTGAGTCCTCTGGCAGAGATCATAATTTTTTTTAGTTGTTACACTGAGAAGCGCAAAAGTATCCCTTTGATATTGTTTAACTTCACCTGAATCGTTGGATTAAGAATAAAGAATCTTGTGCCTATTTCGCCATTTCGTAATTCAGCATTTCGGAATCCCTGTGGTGAAGCTTAGCACCTCTAGCATCTTCCTCCATCTTCCATCGATGTGCCCAATGGATGTGACCATGCACTTATGCATAAAGTGCTTTTGCGATTTCACATTTCGTGAATCTGGAGATGAGGCCTCTCGACTCTCTAAGTCACGATCCCCGAAACCTTGAAATGGAGCTTATCTGAACTGACTCCTTCCCTTCTCGTGACCACCGACGTTGACCATAGGCTGTGCCAAAAAGGTGCTTCATATTTCACAAGTTTCCACACCATGCTCCATTGACTCCAAGTCAGCAAAATTCCAATTGCTTGCCACTTGTCCTATGATTTGATGGTTCAGATCTGATCTTGATTCAACAACTCAGATCATATCCCGATTTCGCATATCACGATTTCAGTGTTCTTGTGGTTATGTTTTTTGCCTCTCCAAGTCGCTATTCGTGAAACTCTGAAATGGAGTTGGATCAATGGTCCATATCACACCTTGATCTGACGGCTGCAATTGAATCGTGATTTCGCATATCGCTGTTCCTAAGATGGAGGTTGTTGTCACTCCAAGTCGCGATAGGCGAAGCTCCGAGATGGAGCTCAGATCAACGGTCCATGTTCTTGGTGATCCGACGATCCTGATCTTTTCACGATCTCGCATCTCGCTGTTCCTTAGATGGAGATTCTCATCACTCCAAGTCATGATAGGCGAAGCTCCGAGATGGAGCTCAGATCGACGGTCTAGAATCCTTGGTGATCTGACGGTCAAGATCTTTTCTTGATCTCGCATATCGCAAGTTTGAACCTCTTTCCTTTAGATTTCATGACTTTTGAAACTCTGAAATGGAGTCTTTGTGGTGCTCTGATCTTTTTCCACGTGTCCTCTTGATCAATGGTCCACGACTGTCCCTGGTGGATGGCCAGGATTCCTTCACAGTTTTGGAGAGTTGGATGACTCTTGGACTTATCCACCTTGCAGCTTCACCATATCCAACGACTATTGAGCCTTCGTAGATACCCCAGATCCTACGGCCTAGATATTCTCGCAATTTCTCCACTTTGCGATTTCGCCGCTTCGCAATTTCGTCCACCTTTGTGATTTCACCGCTTCACGATTCCGTCCACCTTGTGATTTCGTCACTTCGCAATTTCGCCACTTCACGATTTCACCACTTCGGTGGTGAAGTGTTTCGACACTTCAACTCCCGGTATCTGAAGTTCTAAAATGGAGTTTACTCTTCCATTATCACTACGCTGATCATGCTGATCTTTTCCATCAGTGTTCTTGCCATCAATGACAAGCTTACTCCCAACTGTAAACCTTCCAACAATATCATATGCAAATCAGAGGGCCATGACAAGGAATACTTTCCCATATTTAATGAGTACTTGGTCTCTGGAGATCTAATCCCTTTGAATTAGGTTACCCTACCTTGGTGCGAGGTATGTAGAAATAGACATTGCCCCGGTGAATGCTATTACATGCAAAAATATGTCCAAACACCTACAAATATTTACAACACATTCTATAAATCTGTGGGGCATGATGAGAAGGATTGTAGGGCTTATGACCTCTTGCATGAAAGGTCAAGAGATACATATAGGATTCAAGGAGAGATGCAATAGGAAGGAAATGCTACACAGTTTAACTCTCCAAGAAGAGGAAACTTCAACCCTCGTGGTGGATTCAGAGGAAGAGGACGAGGAGGAGGCATGGGTCGAGGTAGAGGTCAGATCATTTGCTACAACTATGCCCAACCAGGTCACTTGGAAAGGGACTGTCAGAACCTTTGTACTACTTGCAACTACTGCAACTCATTTGAACATGTTATTGAAGATTGTTCAACATTGTTGGCTAGACTCCAGGAGAGACCAGCAAGAAACCAACAATTCCAATTAATATCAGCAGAACCTCGTGAAGTGGATTCCTGAGTCATTGTTATCACTAGAGGAGACATTGTTGCAGGAGAAGAAAATATGACTCCAGGAAAGACTATAGAAGAATTAGGGGTCAGGAGAGCTACAGAGAAGACACAATTGTTTGATCCAAGGAAGGAGAAGAAAACGTTTGAAGAGGAAAGAAGAGAATTTGGAAGAGATCAGGCTTCTTCATCAAAGACACAACCAACAGTGAGAGAATGTGGAATGCCTCTGACATTTGATCAGTCTTCCGTGCCTGAAGTTGGAAAAGAGGTAAGTAGGCTTATGGAATTCTTATGTACTTGCATTAATTTGATTAAGGATGAAAGAGTTGTGCAAGAGATACAAAATTTGATCAGACAATATGAGATAGGCAGGGTAGATCCTCTGCTGAATAAATCAGTACATGAAGTATCTAGGAAGAGAAGGAAAAATAAGGAACTACACCTTAATGCTCAGATTGGATATTATGATGTAGATTATGTGGTCCTCGACTTAGGGTCGGAAGTCAATGTTATGACAAAGAAGACTTGGGCACTGATGGGAAAACATAAGATGATTTACTCCCCTATCAAGCTCAAGATGGATAATCAGCAGGAAGTAAGCCCATTTGGAAGACTAGAGCATGTCCATGTGGACATCGATGGGGTCATGACGTTTGCAGACTTTGAAGTAATTAAGATAGTTGATGATAGTTTTCCTTATCCTGCACTGTTAGGCATTGATTGGGCCTTCAATAGTTCAACTGTTGTTGACTTAAAGAAAAGAAGAATGAAATTTGAAGGTGATGGCCTTAGGGTCATTGCACCTCTTGATCTTGATGAAGGTCGTAGATACACATAACCCATCAGAGAAGAAGTTGGCACATATGAACTGGAGAATATATATAAACTGACAGCCAGACAACATGATTACATTAATCCTACAACATATGGGAATATAATTTGGCGAAGCGACAATGCATGCTCATCAAACTCAGAAGAAGCACTGGAGAACTGACAGAACAAAATGTATGAATTTTATTCATGGAGATGTGCTAGATTGACCATAGAAGTTCCCTGGATTGACACAGAAGTAAGTAACCTGCCCACATTTGATGGTTTGAATCATTTAGAAACATTCTTATTGGAATTTGAATAAATTGTACCAGTACAATAGAGGTTGTTGGCACTGGATGAAGCCTTGAAAGAAACTCCAGTGAGATGGTGGGGAACACATAAGAAGAACATCCCAGAGTGGGTGCAATGTCGCACTTTAATGACAATGCGCTTTTCAGACCAAGTTGAAGGGTGATAAGTTCGATAGACAAGTCACAACTGTCCTAAGGACCATGTGTGGAGTTGTGAGGAGGCCTGGAGCAACATTCCTCAAGAACAATGGGTTCACAAGTTCATTAACACCTTGGATACAACGCCTATCAATTGGTATCTTCAAGCAGAACTGCGCCTCACGACCGTAGATTGGTACGGTATGAATCAGAACTTTGTAGCTACATTTTTATTTGAAAGTAAGTAACCCATAGTCAATCAGGCTTTACAGTTTGTAAGACAAAAAGTATTTGAGGAGGCACCTAACCTCCCTGTTGAGCAAGAAGAGGATGAATGGACTGTACCTCTTCAGAAGTTACAGGGTTGTTACAATATCAATGCAGATGAAGATGATGATCCTAGGAATGTGAACATCGCAGAAACAAAAGGACAAAGAGATGTAGAAGGACCAGGAGTTGAACTCCCTTTTATTGGACAACCCATTAAAATCAAGAAAGTTAATATTGGAATAGATTTAGCACCTAAGTTGGCCAATGTTGGAGATTACTAGGATGATGCCACTATTGATAAGATTACAGAGTTAATACATGAGTATCAGGACTTGTTTCAAACCAAGTTCATAGATATGAAGGGTATTAAAGGGCCCATGGGATAAATGAATATCCCCTTGAAACCAGATGCAAGGCCAGTCAAGTAGAGACCCTACAGATTGAATCCCAAATATAAGCAGAAAGTCAAGATTGAATTAGACAGAATGTTGGAAGTAGGAATCATAGAAACTATAGAGGAATTAGAATGGATTAGCCATATGGTGGTCCAAGATAAGAAGACAGGAGAGATCAGAATTCCTGTTGAGTTGAGGAAACTTAATGATGCATGCTTACATGATCCATTCCCTACACCATTCACTGACGAAGTGTTAGACAATGTAGGAGGACAAGAAGTTTACTCCTTTGCAGATGGATTCTTAGGTTACCACCAGATAAGGATTGCCAAAGAAGATCGACATAAGACCACATTTGCAATAGAATGGGGTTCCTTCTAATACAGAGTGACGCCCTTTGGAATGAAGAATGCACCAACCATCTTTTCTAGTGTGGTGGTTGAAGCATTCAAGGAATTTTTACATAAATTTTTAGAAGCATATTTTGATGATTGGACTGTTTTTAGCTTACTGAAGGATCATATTGAATGTTTAAGACTAATGTTGGATAAGTGTAGGCAATGTTAGATTTCCCTGAACCTGAAAAGGTGCATTTTCTTGTCATCTTTTGGAGTATTGCTGGGACACATTGTATGTAAGCAGGGGTTCCTGGTAGATTTTTCCAAGATCGCCATCATTGTTGATCTACCTCTTCCTACTTTGGTTAGACAATTGCGCACTATGTTGGGACACAATGGATACCACAGGAAGTTCATCAAAGGTTATGAATAGATAAAAACACCCATGGAGAAGTTATTAAATAAATATTGCCAGTTTCAATGGTTAGAGGAATGTCAGCAGAGCTTCGACACACTGAAACAAAAAATGGTCACTGCGCCTATTCTGGTCACTGCGCCTATGCATCATCTATTGAATTAGGAGCCGTGTTAGCACAACCACAAGCAAAAGATATTGATCACCCATTAGCCTTTGCTAGAAGGAAGTTATCTATAGCTGAGATAAATTACACTACTACTGAAAGAGAAGGTTTCACTATGGTGTACGCACTGCCGAAGTTTTGACATTACTTGTTGGGAGGACATTTTAAGATGTTCACTGATCACTCTGCATTGAAATACCTAGTCAACAAGCCAGTGTTGGGGGGAAGAATATGCAGATGGTTACTGTTATTTCAGGAATACAACTTTGAGATTGTGGTCAAGCCAGGGAGAATGAACAAGGGACTTGACCACTTGTCTAGGTTAGAGAATGGAGAGGAGTGTACTAGCTTGGAGGATACACTACCAGGTACATAGTTGCTAGCCATCAGAAAGTTTGATGATCACTTCGCCGAGGTAGTCCAGTTCCTATCAATAGGAATGACACCTCGTGAATATATAGTCATTCAGAAGAAACAAATGGTAGTTCGTGCTACAGATTTTTCACTTATAGCCGAACAATTATATAATATGGGACCTGACGAGATCTTAAGAAGATGTTTTATGGAGACATAAATACCACTGATTCTGGTAGAAGCACATGAAGTCATCGCAGGAGGACATTATTCAGGGAAAGCAACAACGCAGAAGATTCTTAGAGCTGGCCTCTTGTGGCCCACTTTACACAAAGATGCTAAGGAATACTACAAAGCCTGCGATGTATGTCAACGAGTTGGGAAACCTTCCAGAAGAGATGAGATGCCTTTAGAACCTCAGCTAACATTATAGGCCTTTGAGAAATGGTCTATTTATTTTGTGGGACCTATCAACCCACCAGGCAAGCGCACAGGAGCTCGATACATCATCATCGCGATAAAGTATTTGACCAGATGGGCAGAAGCAAGAGCAGTCAAAGACTATAGTGAAACTACAACTGCACGATTAATATTTGATGATATCATAACCCGATTTGGATGCCCGAAGGTCCTTATGAGAGATCAAGGTACACATTTTATCAATAAGACTATTGAAGCCTTTACTCAGGAATTTGCAGTCCACCATCAGAAGAGCACTCCATACCACCTACAGGCAAATGGTATAGTCGGAGCTTTCAATAAGATCTTGGAGACAACGCTGACGAAGATTTGCAGTGTGAACATGGATGATTGGGATTTGAGAGTAAAAACAATGTTATGGGCTTATAGAACCACTTGCAAGAAGCTAACAATGCAAACTCCCTTTAAGTTGGTTTATGGTCTAGAAGCAATTGTACCTATGGAATACTTAGGTCCTAGCTTAAGAATTACATCATTCACAAATATGGATGACACTGGTGCTGTTCAAGATAGACTTGCGCAGTTGGTGGAACTAGAAGAAGACAGGTTTATTGCAGGATTTCATCAACATGTATAGAAGGAACGAGAAAAGTCCTACCATGACAGACATATTAAGAAGAAGGATTTTAAGAAAAGAGATTTAGTATCGGTATATGACACCAAGTTCATGAAGCATCCAGGGAAGTTTAGGACACATTGGCTTGGGCCATATGAGTTTGCCCATGTTACAGAAGGAGGAGTTGTGCAGTTGAAGACTTTGAATGGAGAATGGAAGGAAGGATTAGTAAATGGGAGCCGGTTGAAATTGTACAATGACAACCAAATTCCTTGCAACTCTCAATAAAAGCATAAGAAGAAGGGTCTAGGTACCAGGTGCAGTTGAAACTGGGTACCAGACACAAAAAAGACAGTTTGCACATGCTAGGGAGGGACATAGCCAAAATCAAGTCGAAGTGAAACAAAAGGTTCAGTATTGTAGTGCCTCGATATGAGTCACATGTGAGCGTTGGGGGTCTATTTGATGCATGAGAATCTCAAGTGAGCCAACGCGGAGACAAAAGACAACTGGAAAAGTGCCCAACACAAATTTTGAAAATGCCTTAAAATATTAATGAAGAGATCAAGTGGAGGCACACTTGTAAAATGTAAATGGACCTTGAGCGATCTGATCTTGTCCTTAGTAGGTAGAAGGCATTTATGATAGTTAATGCAAGTAGATAGAATTTAATTCTAGATTAGACAACTTTAGAGTGAAAGAGGGAAATGAGATATAGACACCCTCATTGTGTATTGTAATAAAGGATGCAAATTGAGAGAATAGTAGTGGAGAACATTACCAAGAGAAAAGCACACAGAGCTGGAACAGAGAAACTGTGGTTGAAAAACACCCATGTACAAAGATTTGAGTTAATAGAAGAAGTCTTAATTCAGATTCATGGCATTGTATTTGTTTCTTGTATGTGTATGTTGAATGATATGTTCATGGTTTTACTCTTTCTGTCATGCAATTTATTTTATGCTATGTATGAATGATTTCTTGTTGAATGTTTGAAATCTGAGAGGAAAGGGTAAAGGAATGAGTTCCAATTGTTTCTCTATATGAGCACGAGTTCCTGCAAGGAGTGCAGTTGAATTGTCCACAAGGAGTGCATTGAAAAAGGGTTCAGAGGTTTGTCTCTGAAAGCTCAGAAGGAATAGCTTTTTTTCTCATTCCCTCAGAAGTGCAGTCAGGTACAGGAGCTGTGCAAGGAGTGCGCAGGCCAAGTAAAGTCTCAGATTTGTGAACTTGAGAAATTGTTGAAGGGATACTGCTGCAGAGGGTGCGCAGAGTCGAAGGATTTAAATTCCTTGGAGTAGTTAAGGAATTCTCCGCAAGGAGTACGTGTAGGAGTCTTCTTCTAGACTCGGAATTGGAGAAATATTAGAAGGGATAGAGTCTCCACAGCTGGTGAAAAAAGAACAGGAAGGTTGTGCATTGGAGCAGTGAGAAGGCGTTGCAAGTTTGCATCATAGGTAGTTGAGTACCGTGGGAAAACCACTTGGTAAGAAGTTGCATAAGTCCTTGTGAAGGAAGGAGACGGACGATCGGAATTCTCTGTGGAGAATTCATGAAGTCCTGTAAGCTGTCAGATCTCATGGAGGAGAAGGGGAGTTACAGTGAGTATTCCCAAAAGTTTCAAGCTCAGGAGAGGCAGAACCATAGATTTAAGCTAACAGGAGTCGTTGGAATTACCCGTGGATTTCTATATTGGGTTTTTGTAGATTGAAGTCCCGTAATCTTTGCAACAGGACTCGTGAAATCATGAAACGCGAAGTCCCGAAGGGATGAAAGGATTTTGTGGGCCACAAAATCAGTAGGGTGGACAGGTGGCACACTATCGATGTGGGAGTCAAATTTCGTTGACCATTTCAGGGTTTCGTGGGGTGAAGTCCCGAAATCCTTGCATTAGGATTCATGAAATCGTGAAGTCCAAAGTCTCGATGGAATGAAGGGTTGTTGAAAGGTCAACCTTGCGAGCGCATCAGATTTTTGGTAAATCGGGGTTTGGAAGTCGAGGGGACGAAATGTTTGACATCACAATTCCCGAAATCGCGACAGGAGAAATTCGAAATAGAGAGAGAAAAGGTCAAGTGTTGACTGTTCTCAGTTTTCAGAGATTGAGAGACAAGGCACTTGACCACTGGATTCGAGAAAGTGCAAATTCTGATCTCCTGAAGTATAAAGGGGGAAATTTCTTGAAGGTATTTTGTGGGTGCAGATTTCCTGAAAGGGAAATAGGAGAGCCATTTTTGGGAGCTCTTCAGGCTAGTGGGAGAGAAAAGATCCTGTGTGTGTGGAGGACCTTCTGACCTTCAGGTTGAGGAGGGAAGCGCGCCATCACTGTTGGCCCTTGGTTATGGATTAAAAAAGAAACCGAAGAATAAGGAAGAGGAAAGGTGAAGTATGAACTGTGCGAAAGGCACATTGACTGAGAATGGGTCGAAGTGGTCAAAGAAAAAGAAAAGAAGGAGCAAAGTAAGGGAAAATGAGTCATTGAACGAGAAGACTGAGGAAGACAGACAAGTAAGGAAGATGGATCGTGGATATCTCAAAAAGTGGAAAAATCCACCAAAGGATACTTTGGAGCACCTCGCGGGAAAGCAGGAAAGATAGGCTGGCGAAGCCCTGAAAATGCGGGTCAAGTGGACCTAGGGTTTTAGACACCTAAGGTTTTTGTATTTAGGGTTTTGACACCTAGGTTTTGGCCTAAGGTTGTCTGAGAGTCATTGTAATGTATAAATAAAGGTCTAATAGAGTCAAGTGGGGTTTGTTATTGGTTGGTCAATTATTGTGGATGATCACTGTTGTCGATACTATTGTCTATTGAGCAAGAGAGAAGTGCTAAGTGTGAGAGAATTCTTGTATTGTAAGATCTTCATCTGGGTGTGAATATTATCCCTGTAGCTGGGTATGTAGGGAAGGGGAGATAGAGAAGAGAGAAAGAGAGGAAGATCTGCAAGCCAAGTACACAGATAGAATTGTATGTTTTCACATAATATATCAAGAAACACGGTTCTATGGACGTAGCCCTAGGGAGAGGGTGAACCACACATATCTTGTTGTTCTGTGTGATTGATGCTCTGTTCTTTGCTTTCTGTTATACTGTTATTTCATTATTGTGTTAGATCTGAGATATAACTGTGCGAAGTAAGTATAAGATTGATAAGACATAGTTAGTCTATTTGTGTTGTTGTTCTGGATCCACTTTGCATTTCCTCTGGTTGTTGACACCTGTGTCCTGCAACTCCCTATTGCTACTTTGGGTGAGAATACATCTGCTTCGTAGGTGTTTCCGAAAGGGCCAGTAGTTAGGGTTTGTTGGTGCACTATTAGAGTTGAACCCTGGGTCTGCCCCTATGCCAACAACTCCCAAGTCAATGTACCTTGGGGAACTATCAGTCCCGATATTGGCTTTTCTTGTTTCTTGAACTTTTTGGACTAATAATTCTTCCATGGTATTTTTGGCATGATCATATCTTGTGAAAAGAGGTTCAGACTGGACATAATTCTTCGAAAAAAGGCAATGTCATTATCTTCTTCTTCATTTTCATTTACTAGAAAATCCTCTAGGTCTTCATCAGTTTCAAATACTTGTAAATACTCTTGGTTATCATGTACCGAGGGTCGAAATACTCTTTTTACTTGAAAATATGTCTCACTTTGGATATCATCTGGGTTAGACAACAAAGCAACCAATTCTAATGAATCTAGCTTTTGATTTTTATCCCTTGGAATGAAATAAATATTGAAAGAATAGAAGGCCTCCATCAATTCATTTACTCTCTTGAAATATAATTTGAGTCTTTCATTCTTAATTTTATATTTATGAGTGACTTGATTTATTATCAATTCAGAGTCACCAAGCACAATCAAACATTCAATCTTCATTTCTCATGCCAGGATCATTCATTGAATCAAAGCCTCATATTCTACTTCATTATTTGTGCAAGAAAACTCAAGCCTGATGGCATGTGGGTGTGCATGTTTTTCGGGGATTTTGAGAACAATCCAAACTCCAACTCCAATCCCTGATATTGAACAAGATCCATCAAATGACATCCTCTAGTAGACCAAAAATTGATTATCTTCATTTTTTATATCATTAATCTGCTCCATATCCAGGATGACATAGTTTCCAATACCAACATCTATATAATATTCCATCAGTTTGTTATCTTTCTTTTTGAAATAAAATGGTCTCCTAGGTTCACGAGGAACTTTGATCATTGCTTATCGTAACATTGTAAAAATTCCATCATTCATTATATAACCACTGATCATGGATGAACAATGTCTTGCAAGGACAACTCCATATGCAGGAGGAAGATCCACCACCACAATAATGAAAACTAAAATGATATGGGGAGTGGTAGTAATCCAGTCGTAAAAACATTTAATTTCTCCATAATATGGTACTTACCTAGAATCAATTTCATAAATGATTTCTCTTGTTTCATCGTATCTATTGCAGCTCATACCAAGTGCCTCCATTACTGCCAAAGGCATGATGTTGTTTGTTGCGCCAGTATCAACTAGACAATTATGGAGTGCAACATCATGGTTTTCTATCGAAATGTATAAGGGTGGGACTTTGCCTCTCAATTTTACTACTGATGTATTTTGAATTTTCTTTAGGTTTGCGATAATTGCTTCAATTCTTCCCACTGTCTTGTCCAACAACTTCAGAATGTTTTCCATCCGTTGAGGATTTTTTATCACTTCTGTGAAAGGAAAAGTAATTATCAACTTGCTTATATCATCAACAACATTATATATCATCAGAAGGGGATTTAGCATCTGATGTTGCTTCTTAACTTCGATGTTTCTTATCTTACTTTTGTTACTCTCTTTCTCATCGCCTTTCTCTTTATCTTTTTCATAATTATCTGTATTTTTGGACTTATTTATAAATTCCCATGTTTGGATAACATTTTCTTGTGAGACATGATCATCTTCTCCTTCCTCAAATATGTACATGGATGTATCACATCCATCCATTTGTATAGGTTAAAAAATCTCTTCTGGTATATAATCATTTTCTGGCTCAACTATCTGTTCATTATATGGTTCATCAAGAATTGTTGCATTCATAATTGTCTTCCTAGGGACCCTCTGCCTTTGTTTATTATCAACATTTTCAAACCTCACTCTCTGATCTTCAGGAGGGCTTCTTCTTTGTTCTAGGATTGGAATCCTTGGATTGGTTATATAATTATCGTTCCTTCTCAATCTCGTTATTTCATTTTTCATTTGTCTAATGGTTCTATTCATCTGTGCAATTTCGATCCTTTGCTTCATCTCCTAGGCCGCAACAGGTTTGTTTTCACATCTGGTATAGTTCCTTTAAATAATCCCCCACATTTTTCCTTGGTCATGATCTTTTCTCTTCATTATTTTTCGAACTAGATTCTCCTTGATCATCAATGTTTAGATTAACCATCTACCTTTGTACCTTTTCGAGAATAATTTTAGGGTCAACACCCATTTCAATCATGATTTCCTCCATCTTCGTAGCTTTGATAATTGATTCATAAAGAGTATCAATTTGGGAATTTCTATAGGAGAACTTCACATTGGGTGGCATAGCATTTTTATAACAACCAAGTATTACTGGATCATTAGGCTTTTTATCTTCAGGGATCTTGTTCAGTATTTTATTGAATTTGAGATTGAAATATCTTATTCTCTCATTTTTCTTCAGAAAAATTTGGGTGAAATTAGTGATAAGGGTATGATATGTGATTGGGGTAGTGAACATACTCATAAACATAGCTTCAATGTCATCAAATGAGTCGATCGATCTTTTTGGAAATGTGGTGTACCTTTCGTAATATTAGCCCAATAAAGTTTGGAGAAACAACCTTACCATTACATCATCATGTTCAACAAGATGAAAATCACAAACATCAAAAAACAAATAAATATGTATTTTAGCATCAATAGTTCCATCTCCTGAAAATGTCTTCAAAGTACCTTTAGGAAGAAGAGTTAGCTCATGTTGTTCACCTCATAGGTCGAGGGGAGAGTCTCCTATTCTTCTCAAATTTCTGAATATTTGCCTTTCTTCATGTCTCTTTTCCTCTCATCTTTCTTCTCTCCTTTCTTTGTGTCTTTCCTCTCATCCTTCTTCATGTGGTTCTTCTTGTCTTTATTCTCTATCAACCATGTCTGGAAGTTCATTATTTTCTTCAAGAGTATGTCTCTCAACTTCTGAGGTATGCAGTAGCTTGATTTTTCTTCTAAGGATTGGTCCTTTGTATTTGTCGAAATTTAGTTCCTGCCTTTCTCTTGGGATCGTCTTTTGTTTATCTAGTCTTGTCTTTAGTCTCTTATCTTTCTTCAGATAATTTCTCTTTCTTATTCTTGAACTAGTGTATCCCATGATATTTCTAGTTCTTCTCTTGTTCGAGTAGTTTTTAGCACAATATTGTATAACTAATGAAGAGTTATTCGTTGATTATTAAATCCAATCTCTAATTAGTGATGGTTATCCCGAGGAAAAGTCATATAATTTTAGAGTATAGAACTAGATATTAAATCTTCAATTATGTTCCCCAGTATGGTTGCCAGAAATGTTGACGCTTGAATCCATCAAGGACTGAAACAAAAACCTCAGGAGGATATGAATCCTCCTTCATTTTTATAGAGGTGGTACTCCTCTTTAGCTTATGATATTCTTAATAAATTCAGATCAAGAAATAGTATAGGACCTTAAGATAGTCCAATATTTTATGCTCAAAGAAAGATCAAAATGATGAAAAGTAAAAATATTTATAAAAGAGCATTCCTAAGAAATGGACCAGGAATCTCACACATCACACATTACAGAAAATAAACAAAATTTCCTCACATCCATCATAGTGAAAATAAATATTTCTGATCACATCAAAATAAAATAAAATGATCCGTACACATGAGAGAACGTTTATAGAGTAAATGCTCGTATAGATAAAAATAATATTATGATAGATCAATTTCAAATACTTTATAATCAAAACTCAGAGTTATAAAATACATTCAAAACTGATCTTGAATTAGTTCTTTGTGATTTCTCAAAAACAATAATGTTTGTTACAATGCTTTGAAATTAAAGGCGTTTGTCCATAGGATTGGGATTGGGGCTCCCGCAGACCATAAAGCAAACATATACAAGAAGGTAGAATGTAGAAGGAAGAAAGTAGGCGAATGTCGAACAACAGGATCTGGAAAGAAGACAAAGATAAAGTTATCAACATTCAATTATATTTTTCTATTTAAAGAAGAAGAATAACTAGATGAAAATTGATAAAGAAATAAGCATGTGATCAACACGAAGTTACTATGATGGTATCTCTTGTTTTCATTTTCTTGTTGTTGTTTGTTTTATACTCTTGCTGGTTGTAGTTTGATTATTGATCATAACTACCTCTGCTAGAATTTCAGATATTTTGGTGATTGAGTTGTTCAACCATTCTTGGATAAATTCCCTTAATGGGGCAACAATTACTGTTTTATTTTTATTTTAACATTAAATAAATCCTTTTGAATTTATCTAAGATCAATAGATAAATTTTGTAATATATTTTCAATATCTTCATTTTTATTTGTGTACTCAACAAACCAGTTGTCAATGTCTTCATGTGTAAATTCAATCATATTATCAAACTTTTCAGCTGTTGTCCTTTTTAATTCTTCAATTTTCTCTTCAAAATGTTGTTGATTCATGAACATAGAATTTGGAAGCTATTTAGGGTCCGAGACTTCAACAGTGGTTCCA